>JAUZST010010480.1:0-37453 GCA_034779995.1 Parotocinclus haroldoi | reverse complement strand
ATTTTTAATGTTCAATGTTTGAGAAACAGAAATTTTATCAGCAGGTGATCGTTATTGACTGTACAGACAAAACAAGGAGATATTTCATAATGTGACATTTAATTTTAATTCTAAAGTATCCTCTAATTTTTGTGAACAGTGTACTTAATTTGTCTGTTCGTATTATTATTATTATTTTTATTATTATTATTATTTGCAATAATGGAGATGCATGAAGGGAATTTGACCTCTGTGTTACTGTGTTTCCAGTGAAACAGGATGTCCATTAACACTGGGGTGAATTTCCAAAAAAAAAAAAAGGATAAATATTAGGATAACTTGCTTATTAATTTTCAAGGTGACAAAATTTGTTACACTTGTGTTTTTCTATTTTTGATTTAGAATAAGATTAAAAAACTTAATTAAGTTAACCAAGGTGATATTCATTCTTGAGCTGCTTGTGTCGTGTTTTATCTGTTGATACATCTTTCTTATGTCTTATGTCATTCTTACAAATCTATTTTAATAGTGACTGCAATTTTATATCAATAACTCCTATAATTTTAAACTTGTAAAGGAACTAAAGATCTTTTTAGCTTGACTTGTTGTTTTATGCTTAAATCACTTTCTAACCAAATGTTGTTTGTACTTTAACGTTCAGTGTATATCATTAGATTTATCATGTGTATTAAAGTATTGTTTGTCCCTAATACGTGTGTGTTCACTGTGGACTAATCCTGACCCAATAACCATGCCTCTGGTTTGTAGCTGGCAGACGGCACCAGTTCTGCTATCATTAACATTTCGCCTTCTCACTCCAGCCTCAATGTACGTATGCATCTTGCAAATCATGTGACCACCTCTTTTTTTCTTTTTTCATTTTACTACCTCATCATCTGCGTTTATCTTTAATTAAGAATCTTGAATCCATGTCATCAAACAGCATTTTTTGTGTTACATCCATTTAACTTTGCATGTATGCATGTTTAAGATGGAAAGTCTTTTCCCAATCATTGAAGTATTTTTTCCACTGTCTAATAGTTCATGAATTTATGAATAGTACATGAATTTACTTTTGCTGCATCGAGAACATATGCACATCCAAAATGACTTCCTTTTTAACAGGTTAGGAATAGATATTCTTCAATGGCCCAACCAGGGTAGCCTGCCAGAGCCGCGACTTTAACTCAGAAGCTTCTTATTATTAGTCTGGAGCATTAGTGACTGAGCCAAAATAATATATGAATTATTCGTTAATAAGTTACACTTAGAAATTAGATAGATGACCTGATAAAAATAACCAAGAAAGCAAAAACAAATCTCATAATTCTAGTTATGATAGAATTTATAAAACCTAGCTTTCAGTACTTTTTCCATTTAGCTTTTTGTCTTGTATTATGTTTCACTACAGCTCTTAATGTGGGCCATGTATGAAATAGTTTGGATTCAGCTGATTATTTGTTTGGGGTGAAGAATATGAAAAACAGGGCCATTTCACCATTTACGATACCACTTCAGTGTGGCTGTGGCCAAAGAGTTGTAAATATAACCAAATAAATATGTCTTTAAAAAAATTTGCGCTAGAAGACTGTTGTCTCCACTGGTCATAAATTAAACTAATCAGGTTAAAGAAAAGTTTTGCAGTAAATGGATGAGTAACAATCCAATATTGAATGTAGTTCTGAAGTGTATATCAAGCATATATGGTTGTATGTATATGGGGTTATTTGGATACAATTAATTTAAAGCAGACCTGTGTTGGATTCATGCTATCAGAACACCTGTGAAATGTGAGTTCCTGAGTGATTGTTGGTAGTGTTTGGACTTGATTGAGAATTCAGAGCCGACTCTGAGGTCGGTTATGTGTTGCTTCTGCTCACATTTACATCTAGTCATTCAGAAGATACCCTTATCCAAAGCGACTTAGAACTAATACAGTCTACAGACTGAAACATTCCAACCGATTGTGAGTTAAAGGCCTTGCTCAAGGACCCAGCAGTGAGAGATTGGCCGAGGTGGAATTTGCACTCTGAACCTTCTGGCCCACAGTTCATTAACTGAACCTCTAAGCCAGCACATCTCTGCTCACATTTACTTTCTTGTCACTGTCTGCCATAAGCCTCCATCCACACCACAAAGTGAAAACAAATTCAGTAAATATATAAAGTGTTTAACTCTAGATTCCCCCCAATGTTATAAGGAGAGCAAGCTGAACTGCTAGGTTGCTGAAAAGTTTTTTCATACCAATACAGTGGATTTGAAATGGAAAATAAATGAATTAAATTGCTTTGAATTTGAGATGCTGGTCTGTAAAATGAAGCTTCAAAATGAGACAGATGTGTTTAAAAATTAAAGTGTGATTTCATTTAAATTACTATTTCTATAAAATGACTTCTATGTAATACCAACTTTACCTGTGCCCAAAGTCGTTTTAGTACATTAAAATGATTATTACTCTTTGCTAATGAAACATGAAGTTGCTGCATATTGAAACTGTAACAATGAATTGTTACTTACCGTTTAAGGTTTGACTTTTTCTGGATGGATAATTTTTTGTCAACAAAGCAAAAAATGTATCAAAGGTATCTAAACTAATATACCAAAAACTTACATTTCCTGCCACATTTTAAATGTGTGTGTTAGGTTAATTGATGTTTCCAAAGTGACCCTTAGAATATTGTTCCTGCCTTGTGCCCTTTCCGCCAGCTAGGCATTGGATTTCCAGCAACTCTGACTAGGATTAAGCGGATAAGAAAATTAATGTATGTATGATGTACCAGAACTTGGAGCTATTTCAGTTATAAGAAGGTCCTGTGGTACTGATAAACCCCACAGGACATGCATGCCAAGCTAAACTAGAGCACTTAGCAAAGTTACTTGAACAAGAGAGTGTTTGTGATTGTATGTCCAATGCCCAACATTGTTTGTCTGGGATTGTAGAGACAGTTATTGTTCAACAGCTCTGTTTTATTTACGTAGGAATGACAAGCATATCATGTCACAATCTGGTATCAAGTAGCATTGTAGTATAGAATCAGCACTAGCTTAAGTGATTAATAAACTTTTACTTGCCACAACCATTGCGGTTGTGTTTCTGTTTTGGAAATGTTTAACTTGTAAGCAGTATTTGACACTATCGATTTAAATATTAATTGACAAGCTAGAAAACCTAGCTGGATTGGACATATGAGTTCTTAGTTTAGATTGTATTTGACAGACTGTCACCAATTTGTCAATTTGCATCGGCTAAACAAGAGCAATATGGTAGGCAAAGAGGCTCAGTTTTAGATCCATCACTATACTTTAGTATTTTATTCACATCAATTGTTTATTTCACATCTATGCTAGAGATACACAGCTATAATTATCATCAAAATGTAACAAGGTTTTAAAAACACAAGTTGTGATGAACCTGTTATATAGCAAAAGTCGTGATGAAGTACTAAATCTGCCAACGATCACTTTCTGTTCACTGCTGATTGTTCTAGGAGTCCAGAATTTATGGTTAAGTACCTGTACTTTGTTTCTCATACAAGTGACTTTTGTTGAATTGCATATTGATAGACCATACAGAAATAGAAGATTATAGGTAGATACCATAATTTCATCATGTAGAGAAAGTAGTCCATCCTTTTATAAACTCTACATTTAACTGTTTCACTGTATTTCTAGCTGGAGTTTCTTTAAACTGATTTTAGAAATGTTCTTGTTCATAGGAAAATGACTTGTAAAGCCCCACATGATTTTGCTCCAACGTATCTTGTTGATCTCTTTAAGCATTATAGCCCACTTAGTACAGCTGAGGCAAACCTTCAGTTAATGTCTCCGATCATATATCCTAGGATTGGAAATGTTTTTAACTCTTTAAACTTTGGGCTACTAAAAAGGAAAACTGTATACAGCATGCACTGTTGTTTTTTTAACCTGGGTTATTCTAATTCCATGTGTCTTTTAATCTTAGTTTACATACTTCTGAGTCATAGTAATAAGAAGTAATACATTTGAAATACATTTTATAAATGAAAGTTAGAAAGCTCTACTAGCATTATGTACATCAAACTAAATACAACTGTTATGTTATTCTATTTTATAGTTTTAAAACAGACAATATGGAAATACCGACTATATATTCTAAAATACTGCAATCATTTACATTACAAGCTCAGTAATTAGCAGTTGGCATGGCCTGAGTAAATATTGCATTTTTCGTGTGCAAATATTACACTGCATATCCCTAAATCTTACAGTCGTAATTACAGCTAAATTTTCACATTAGTTTATAAATATCAAAAAATCTTAGTTTATTGTGCAGTTTATTGTGCTAGACTGTTTTCCAAAGTTAAGTATGTTCAATGAAACATTGACTGAATCCCTTATTTTTCTTATTTTGACTATGCAATGTTCATTAAGTAGAGAAATAAGAATATGGTGAATGTAAGTGAATACGTTTATGTGTATGTGACTATATTTGTGTGACTGTGTCTCCATAACATCAGGGGTTTGATGTTACACTTCATCACCATTTCTCAGTCAGGCAGCCATGCACTGTGCAGGCTCCTTTGATATAAGTGTGTGTTTATATCACACACCAAATGTAGCACTCACTGCTTCCCTAGCCAAGACTTTGCTGCAAAACTCTCTTTTCTGCAAATATATTTATTTTATTAGAAAATATTCAAACCAGATGATCGAAATCCCAATTTTTTTCTCTGGCTACAGCCAAAGTAAATAGAGCCGTTAAAAGATTCCCAGTTTATATCCCCTAAAGCCAAAGCCAGAAGCAGATGAAGGGGCAGGGGGTGCTTTTCAGTCACTTTTTTCTAGTAATGAAATTTGCATGCAGACTTTACTTGTGCCCAAAACTTGACTCTTTCGCTACCATGTTGTTTTAAGACAAGGATTTAGCAGTTCACCGTGAAGCAGTTTCTCTTCGGAGAGATTTTGCTGCTTGGCCATATACAGACTTAACATTATGTTAAGAAATATAAACACCTCAGTAAGAGTGTAACATGATTTTTGAGCATGAATGGAAAATGAAGGTTACTAATGACAGAAATCACTACAGGTTCTTGATTGTGCTAACTATGAGCTGCACTTTAAACCAGCTGTATTTTTAAAGGCATATTTTTAGCATAAGAGCTTATTGCAAGACTAGCATTGGAATTAAACTGTGTACAGAAAATGGCATGTTGGATTTGTTACTATTCAGCAGTTAAAGACAACTTTAAGTATGCATATAGACAGTGGGAAGTACCTTAAGAGCCCATGTTATACCAGTGATTTTCAAACAGATATATGTTTGTCAAGATATGTTTTCTAAATTGATTTTCCATTTGCGTTAATTAATAGTCAAGTCAAATGTATCTGTGTAACACTTTTTACAACAGAGCATTGTCTTAAAGCAGCTTTACAAATATGTACGCTCAAAGCCCCTATTGAGCAACCTAGTAAGAAAAATCTACTGAAATGTTTAAGGAAAGAAACCTTGGGAGGACCAAGACTCAGATAGGAACCCATCTTTCTTGGGCAACCTGGATGTTAACTTGAAGTTACACTAAGTTACCAAATTGCCTAATTTATATTAGTAGTTTATAAAAAGGTAAATATGAGAGTTCAAAATAAAAAAACATGTATAAATAAAATATTGTACTTACATTACAATATAATATAAAGGTTAAAATTACATAAAGCACCAAAGAATAGAGAGCATAATAAAATATAGAACAAATAAGTAAGTATTATAGATACGTAGTATGAATAGTGACTTATTATTTGTTAGTAACTTAGTTATTACTTATTCGTAACTACAAAGCCCTTCTAATATCATACTTTACACCAGCAGTGGAGATTAGAGTAGAGGACATAATTCATATACTGCTGGCATTTACTGATTTCCTAAAGCAGTATGGTCCCTCATCAGCGCTTCAGTCAACCACGTCAACCTTTCTTTAATGTATAGGCTTAATCACAGCTCTTGCTAAAAGATCTTACATCATCTCTAACATAAATATATTCAAATAGAAAAGAAAAACGTTTGAACATTTACTGAAAAACGTGAACAGAGTAACAACACCATTCAAAATAGAAGATGGTTTGAAGCCATTTGAGAAAGTATGAATAGGGTAGATAAAAAAGAGATAATTAAAGGAAAGAAATAGACCTGAAATGAGAAAAAATAGATAAAATACAACATGTAGGAGATGAAGCTGGTATTAGAACATAGGAAAATGAAATAGACAAATAAAATAATTTGTTTTGATAAATTATTGTGATTAAGTTATTATTAGCTACTTAGTTCCATATGTGCATGTTTTTGAATTAAATCCCACTCTGCGTAATCAAGTACACATTAGAAGCAGTCGCATACAAGTGCGGCTTTCTCTATATACATACATCCACAAAACATGAAATATTGTTTTAATATGGAAAGCCTTTCCTCTGTGAGTCCTTCCCCAGTTCTACTGTTGGATTTAGCTGCACAGTGCACCATTGCCAGTTACAGACCTCTTTTAGTAGACATACAGCAAATTGAAATTACTAGCATTACTGATATTAGAAACATTCCATATTAGTTTTTAATGCTTTTTTCAGTGTATTCAGTAAGATGCTTATTTCTTGTCACTGTGTCATGTCAGAAATGATTACTATTTCCTGGCGTTATCCTCTTAGGACTATTCTAAGTTGGTCATAAATTTACTTTGTCGGATCTCACTGCTGTCATGACTATATTGTGCCTGATTTTTTTTATTTTTTTAGAATAACTAAGGCAGCCAATCCTGACCGGCACTGTAACAATATGACAGTCATAGTAAGTTCTGACTTGCTTACTGTGTGTTGAAAATCTTGGGCCTGATCCTTACTATGAGGTGTGTGAGGTCCTCAGTACGTGTGATCTAATTGACTAGATTTGAACTGCAGGTTAAAAGCTCTGGAGACATTTCAATCCTGTCTGACTGTTAGTGGATTGACCATCTGGTAGTACAACAAACAAGTAAGCAACACCTTTCCCAACTAAAAGCCTTATATTTAATTACTAAATAAATAAAAGTGTGGTTTACACACATATAAGAGGAAACTGGATGAAAACTATGCAAATATATGCAAAATGTCAGATGTTTTACTACAGATTTTAAAAATCCAAATCTGACTTATTAGGATTAGAATTCCGTACATAAGTCATTGCAATCACTTGTAACTGTGTCGTGATGACTTTCAGGCAGAGGCATGTCTCACCAAGAATCAAGCTTCATGTCATGTGCACCGTCTCTGACTCGTTACGTGCTGCAGACTTTGCATGAAGCATTTCAATGATTTTTCCATTTTTCATGTTTATAGTTGATATCCAAAACAACTTCAGAGGGCAAGAACCCCAAAGATGTGGCTACGCATACAATAGAATGTTTGTTCATTCCTACATTTTTTTAACTGTGCTATTTTACTTGAGGTTATTTAAAGCGTGCCAGTAAGTGTTATTACTTTTAGTATACACCCAATGGTCATATCATTAGGAAAGTGTTCAAGTGCTTATCATTACAAATATCTTCTCAACTAATCACATGGCAGAAATTCGAAGCATTTTGACATGTAGACGTTGTCTAGACGGCCTACTGAAGATTAAACCGAACACCAGAATGGAGATGACAGATCACCAGAAAGGTGATTTAAGTGACTTTGAACTTTGTTGTTGTTGCTGGAAAGGCTGGTCTTAGTATTTCAGGAGCTGTTGGTCGACCGAGAAGTTCATGCAAAGAAATCCCCTGGTTTTACAGAGAGTGGTCTGACAAAGATCTGTCTAGTGGCAGTTTGTTTGTGCAGATATGCCTTGCTGATGCCAGGGACCAGAGTACAATAGTCAGACTGATTTGAACCGATAGAAAGGTAAAGATAACTCAAGTAGCCACTTGTTATAACTGAGATGTGCAGAAGAGCACACTCAACACAACAAGTCAAACCTTGAAGCCGATGGGCTACAGCAGCAGAAGACCCAATGGGTGCCACACTTATTAGCTAAGAACAGTCTACAATTCTCACAGGCTCACCAAAACTGGACAACAGAAGACTGGAAAATGGTCTGATGGTCTGCTGTAGCATTTAGATGGTAGGGTCAGAATTTGACAAAATATGCCTTGGCTCATACTGGTAATAGTGCTGGGTATGGGAGTTATTTTTTGGCACAGCCTTAATACCAATTTGAATACACAAGTCAATGACAATTTAAAGACAATTAATCTAACATGCATGTCTTTGGACTGTTGGAGAAAAGCGGAGTACCCGGAGTAAACCCACGCAGACTCCACCCTGGGATTGAACCCAGGACCTTTTTGTTGTGATTTTGTTCGGTGCTACCCACCAAACCACCGTGCTGCCCCATCTGCCATATAACAAAGCTCAAATCATCTCCAACTGATTTCTTGAAGATGACAATGAGTTTGCTGTATTTAAATGGCCTCCACGGTCATCTCAATCCAACAGATCATAAGCATGTTTGTCATGTGGTGGAACAGGAGATTCTCATCATGGATGTGCAGCTGACAAATCTGTAGCAATTGCATGATGACCCAGATCTCTATGGAATTAAGAAAACAAACCCCTGACTTTAACTCCATGCAACAACTCTTGGTACTATGAAGTAGAGTAGCAGTACCCTACCTCACTAGTGAGTTTGACTGAAAGCAAGTGAATCTTTGCAGTCCTATTTCCAAAGTTATATGGATGGCTACATGCCGTTAGAATAAAAAAAGGGAGGACCAAGGTCACATGAATGCCCATGGTTTTGGAATGAGATGTTTAAGAAGCACATATGGATGTAATATATGGGTTCCTACATGCATTTGGACATGTAATGTATACACTTGTAAAAATTCCTTTACTGTCTCCTACACGTTTACAAAAAAGATAGCAGCTTGACTTCAAATGAGACTGGGAGATAATGTTTCACGTCTGGAATTCAACCTGCCCCAGACCTGCTTTGTTTTTCACTCAGAAGTTTTCAGTCCAAGTCTGGAAAGCTTGCACTACAGATTCAAACCATTCTTTACATTAACTTTCAGCTGCTTTAGCATAAATGAATTTACTGCAGAGTGATATGCTTTGTGACCTACAATAACCTTTAAGTCAGGAATGAAAAAGGTACCTGCCTCTTTTAACAAGTATTACATGAATGAATTGCTGGAAGGGAAACCGAGTGGCCTATTTTCCCTCTGACTGTTCCGACCACCTTGTATTAACATTAGGCAGCGTGCCTGCTTAGGCGAGACCACAGTCTTGCCAGTGTGCAGCTGGCACCCACACGGTTAGCCTGGTTCTCAAGTCCTGTCTGATATTATTCTTATACAAGTTATGTTGTAAGTTCTCTTTGGGATGTCAGTTTATCTATGGAATATTCTGGTATTGTATTTTCCAACCAGTTCATTAAAATTAAGTCTTAAGAGTACCTAATAAGAAATACAACAACTAACTGAAACTCAAAACAGGTAATTAATCACTGTAGCTAGGGATGATTCTGTACTATGGTGCCTCATTCTTGTTATTTGAAAAGAACAGTGCTGTTGAGCAACAGCTTTCTCCAAAATGCCTGAGAGAAAGGTCATGTTGAAGACTGATTAATTTAGGTGCTGTATTCAATATTTTTTACATTACAATTATATTAGTCAACCCATGCTTTGAAGACCGCTATCTTATCTGAGAGGAATGTTTATGCTATGATAATATGCCTTATACCATTAAATAGCTCGTCTAAAAACTGTCCCCCTCAAAAAGAATGGTATTACACTGTGCAATAGACATTTAGGCTGTCAGTCATTTGAAAGTTATTGCACAATTCACTTAGACTTAGAAGACTGATTATAAATGTTTTTGCTGCTTCTGGTGTGAGGACAGTACATAAGTACTATGTAAGGAGGTAGGATTTTCTAAGCAAACAGGTGATTAAATACAGCTTAATTTAGAGCTGTGGTTTATAACCTTTATAAGGTGATGCACCCCTTTTGTAAATGCATTGAAAACCATGGACCCTTGTAAATAAGGAAGTTGTAAAATATGTGTAAAATAAATTTGACTGATTTGGCACTACTGAATGTATAGTGGCTATGTTAAATACGAAGGTTAATGTTATACCTAGGGAATGGATGAACTTAAAAAGGACTGAGGGCAAGTTTAGAAAACACTCATATTTAAACAATTGCTGTCCTTAAAAAGTTATGTTCTTTCTCCAAATAGACAAAAATAATGAACAAAGACAGACTTGACAAAGACTTATAAATAATAATAAAAGGCAGCAAAACTTCCAATGTGTCCTTGTCTATGAAAACCATGCTGTTAACTAAACCAGATGTTCATATGTTCAAAGCAAAATAATAATTCTGATATAGCCATGTTGCGGTTTAGCTGGAAACACTAAGGCTATACCTTGTAAACAGTTTAGTTTCAGAAAGAATATAAAAGTTTTAATATATCCACCATGTTAGAGCAGTGATTCGGATAAAGACAGTTTGGATGGCTGATCAATATGTACGTACAGATTGAGAAAACTTATGAAAATGGTCTGTCCATGGATGGACTCGTTCACTGCGTATATATATATATATACGCAGCAAGTCTTGTGTACCCAATTTCTGTGCATCACATTTCTTGTCCTTAACTTAGATTAAAAGAGCTTGAACAGCACATCTGGAAACACCTGTCTGTGGCAAAATGTCAGCTGGGGAGGAACCTTGCTCATGCAGGATAATTACTTTGTATCTCATTGCCGTACTCTTTCTTGCCATGATCTAAGATTTTAGGTTAAACTGCTACAATCTACCTCAGTCTTGCCTTTTAGGATGGTTGTCCTCATCTGGCTCAACACAGCTACGTCTGGTTTGGCCATTCAGAACATAATGCCATTGATCAGTACAGTATCATTGTTGCTAGATTTGGTTAGTTATGCATTAGTTATATGCCCACAAGATTACTATGAAGTCCTATATCACATACTGTATTATCTAACAAAGATCACACTGTATTATTTCATTTTTTGCTAAATTAGTGTTGTTTATCTAAAATGTTTTTCCCACTAATGCAGAACACAATACTCACAGATAATTCACAGAAAATAATCACAGATTCTGTTAAATAGTTTACTTCCTAAACATTTGTACAGCAGTGTATATACATTGCAAATCCAAACTCTGCCAATCTGGGTTTTTGATCAAGCCCTTAACACACAGTTGCTTGGATTGTAACAGTTGTAATTGCTAAGATTGTATTTGTTGTAAGTAGCCCTGGATTGGAGCATCTGGTAAATACCTAGATATTGAGTTACATTTAGATATTTCTGTATCCAACACTGAACTGGTTTTTACCCACAGACCTTTGCCTCAGAAATACCAGCTGATCTTTAATAGCTTTTGTTGCACTTTTTAAATTGGTGACCAGTCCAATAGCCCTGCCATTAAAAAAAAAACAACAACATATATTTGCTCACAAGGTGGCATACAGTCACCCTGACGTATCATAAACATGTTGGCTTCGTTGTCTGACAAATATATCGTGTCGTGATGCTCTGCTCCACGACCGCACAGAAGGGAAAAAGAAGCAGATTCTATCCTTTCTCTGCCACTACTGTTTTTCCTCCCTTGTCACAGTTGAAAAATAGCAGTGCAAAGAACATTGGATTTGGTGTCCCTCTGCAGTTCATACCAGAGTCACGCTTCTGGAAGAGAGTCAGAGTGTGTGCGGGGGTGGACAGAGTCTGTGAGAGCTTGGCCAGAGCGCAGATCTCACATTCACTCAATCGTTCATATGTATGGACACACATGGGCATCTCATTGCATGTGCTGGGTAGCCCTGTGTTTTGTATTTATACGTGCACGCACAGAGTATTATTAATTTCAGTCCGATGTCTGTTGAAAAGGTCAAAAGCTATTGGATAATGTGTTGGGTAACTGTAACTTTAGATTATGGCTCCCCTGGCTTTTTCTGAAACTGAAATATACGTTTGTTTCATGTTCAGTGGCAGCGACACTGACAGAGGGTGTGGTCTCATGTTAAAAGCACTTCTTTGTCTGTTGTTTTGGTGGGAAAAGTGGTCCTGGCCCAGATGAGAAGAGCCTGTTCCTTGCCACCTTTTAAAGTTTCCCATCAAACACTTTCCACATCCTTTACGTCATGCAAATGATGGCAAATTATTGCATGTTCATCAACTGGAATTAGCAAAATTTTACTATGGCACATATTGCGTAGCATGATTTCTATGTCAGATTTAGAGCTTTTCCCAGTTTTTTTTCTCTACAAGTTTTGAGATTATATCCTAGAGTGTCTAAACTCGTCACCTGAAAGGGATTTGTCCTTCTTACCAGTTCACAGTGGAAATAACCGCAAGCTTTTGGAAAAGACTGTTTCCACTGGTCACTTCTCCACCCTTTAAGTCTTTTGTTGGTGGATTTTACCACAGTCACTGCATGTGCATGAACAGTCTAGTTGTTTAAGTGGTTTTCCTAATCTCTGTCCAGTGCAACAGTAGTGCACCATAATTTTAATACTCATAGTAATAATTTACTGATATGGAAAAATAACTGACGACCATAAGATCGTCTAAAAAGCTAGTGCTGCACAGAAATCAAAACACTTGCTCATTTTTATTATGGTTCATTTATTTAGCTTTTTAACATACATACTATATTTTATTCTACAAAGCTGGCCTAACGATACATATCACAAATGACGAGGAAATGTATTGAAATTATTGGTGCTTATTATCCATTCATGACATGTTTCTTTAAGTCCAAGTCCCCACGCGAGTCTCTTTTTTTCTCACTATATTAACCGAACTGGTACTCTTTATTTGATTTGCTGGACATAGACGGCCAAGTGGGTATGTGCAGTTTATTATGAAACAATCACAATCAAACAAGCTTACAGAATCAACCCTAACATGCTCTTACCACAAATGTGAACATTTCTTCCTGCTTGTTTGTCTCTTCCACTCTAGGAGGATGAGTTCATGGATTGGTGGAGTAAGTTCTATGCCTCAACGGGTGAGAGCAAAAAGTGCGGAAGCTACCTCGAGAAAGGCTTTGACACACTGCAGGTGAAAAACAGTACACAATACAACAAGGGGCACAGTTTTGAGTAATTCATAAGACCCTGGTTAATTTAGTAATTAACTACGCAGTTCCTGATGTGTGTTACCTCTGGCAATGTCCACATTACAAACAATTACATAACTAAAGCACATTGCACAAAATAATAAAAAAGGCACTCAAACCGCACAACAGCTACAACAATCCAGCGAGCAGCAAATGTTCAGCAATAAAGAGAATATGGAGAAAATTGATACTAAAATTATGCTCTTGTTTTCACATAGTTGTTGCATGAATGCAACATAAAACATTAATGTGACCTTTTAAACAAACCATTCCCACATGAATTTTTCTTATGCTTTGATGTCTGTGTTTTTTTTTTTGCTTTTGCCATGAGAAACTTGCTACTTTATGCCAACATTACAATTTTGATTATTTAATTAGTATTAGCTTTTATGTTATTAGAAGTGTAACTGTTTTGCTAAATTAATTTTACTTTGTCATTTTACCTGTATAGACAGATTGAAATAGAAGCATTTTTTCATTTCATGTTTTTAATCACATCTTTTAGTATTTACTATTAGGTGAAAGCATACACAATATGAAAGCGAACCTGAGACCTTTTATGGGACCTTTTGAATTTATTCCAGGTTAAGCATCTGGAATACAATAAGTACAATTTAATCAATGTCTCATTCATGTACTTTTGCTGAACTAGTGCTGAAATAAGTTAGAGTGAATCACCACAG
The DNA here is from genome assembly GCA_034779995.1 of Parotocinclus haroldoi. Classification (NCBI taxonomy): domain Eukaryota; kingdom Metazoa; phylum Chordata; class Actinopteri; order Siluriformes; family Loricariidae; genus Parotocinclus; species Parotocinclus haroldoi. The sequence goes on along the minus strand of JAUZST010010480.1, from coordinate 23,664 downwards.
AAATAAGTGCATACTCACCTGTTAATTACCTGTTAATTCTACCTGTCACCATCCCAATATACTTAATTTACTTCATGCCTTAATTCTATACTTATATATAATTATAGCTATATATAATTATAACTATGGGTGAATTGTTGTATATCAGAAAACATCTGGGATAAAGAACCAGGAATCTCAACCTTAATCAGAAATTTACTGAGCACTTGTAATTGTCTATGGAGTCAGACTAGGCTAAAGATGCGTGTCTTACAGTCCAGTACTTAAGTCCAAGTTGTCACGTCCACATGAACATTTCTATCAGATTGGTAGCTTACTCACTACTTGAATTCAGCCAGTTTGACTTCAGTATGTAACTAAATACCTTGGACAACACCTGCACTTCAGGCAGATCAGTAACTCATAACTGCACCTCAGGCAGTTTAGGTAAAAACTGCTTAGAGTGAAACATTCCAAGTGTGTTAATATGTTTCAGAGATTTCAGTGGAAATTTCCCAAGGCACGCATACATAAGGAGTGAGTTTTACAGAGACAGCCTAACAAAAATCAATATAATAAAAAACGCATTATTAAGCAAGTCAGAATAAAACGCTATGCACATTATGGTTACCTAGGATTAAACTGAAAGACAAAAAGAGACATTTCAGAAGAAGAGGTATAGTTGTTTAGTTGTATGTGCCCCAAAGAGGCATTAAATGGGCACAGAAGAAAATGTTAGAATAAAATAGGGCCAGCTATAACACAGTTTTGACTGAGAATGGATGATGCAACTGGGTGATGTTTTGTAAACTGTTCATTACTCATCTCAGTGATGTCACTTGTTACTGCAAATATCAAAACGGCCAATCACATGGCAACAGCTTGATGCATTTAGGCATGTAGACATGGTTAAGAACAGCTGTTAAAGTTTAAAGTGAGCATCAATGGGTTGATAAAGGTGGTTTAATTGTTGGATGTGGATGGGCTGGGTCTGATTTTTGAAATACTGTTCTACTGGGATGTTCATGCACAGCCATGTCTAGGGTTTATAGAGAATAATAAAGAGAAAACATGCAGTGAACAGCAGTTAGCTACACAAAAATTATTTTGTTTACACCAGAGGTCAGAGGAAAGGGTTCATGTTGTTCAAATGCAATAGATAGAAAGGTAACAGTAACCCAAATACAGTTAACTCAAATAATTATTAATTACAACTCATATATGCAGAAAAGCATCTCTGAACACTTTGGATCTTGAAGCAGATGGGCTATAGCAGCAGAAGACTATAGTGGGGAATTTCACAATATAATGTATATTCAGATGGAATGGTTGGAGTTTGGCATAAACAATATGAGAGCGTGGATCCACATATATTTGGTTCAGGCTGCTTCTGCTGCTGGTGTAATGGTGTGGGAAATATTTTTCTTGTCACATGTTTTTAAACACCTGAGCCTGCCTGAGTATTGTGAAATGAAGTGACAGAGGAGTATATATCGATCTGACAGATCATGCAAAAGTCAAACTTGTTGTTTCATTTTCAAAAAACATTCTAGAAGCTCATAAAAAGTTCTATTCGTTTTTATTGACTGATTTTAATCTTTATATTTTTGACAATAATTCCACTTTGGTGACATGTACTTGCATGTAATCTCTGTTATGAAATGTTTTAGACGTATCTAATCGTATCTAAAACGTCATAGTAAGCTTGAGTTGTCTTCAGTAGTTTATGGTAGTGAGAAAAATGTCTATTCCACGAAAGAAAATAGTTCTTGCAACTACGGGATCTGTAATGTGACCTATTCCTGAAGTAAAACCCCACACCTAAAGATCTTGAGCTCTTATGGTGGAAATGTTCCTATGTTCACAAAAATATGCAGTAATATACATTTGTTAACAAATGATGGTCTTTAGTAGGTCAGGTCCATTTTCTGTACTGTTCTGTAGTGAAAGTTGAGGAATAAAGTAAACATCAGAGTGAAAGATATTAAATCACTGTAATAGGTTACTGAACTGAGATCGCATCAGTTTATTATAGCTGTGGATACGTTTGCTCTGCCAAGCAAAACCAAACAAAGTACAAAAAAGTGCAATGGGAACATTGTCTAATGGCGCAGAAACATTAGCTGTGCAGCATGACTTCAAAGACCTGCTGTGCCAGTGGGGATTGCACGTGCCGTCTTTCAAGTGTACGCTCCGCTCGAGTCCATTCCAGCTCACTTCCCACAAGCCTGTCCATCTAGAAAGCAGCCTAGAGCTGCCAACTTTTCCAATGAATTCATGTCAGGGATGCCGCAGGGGGATAACCAAGAGCAGACTCGGGCTCCGCTACTGACGTCATTGCTTCATTCCCCCTGATTCCACACCACCTTCTCTAAACCCTGTACTAGTTCTGCTGCTCTTAGCAAGTCTTTCCAGCCTTACCAGTCCCCAGAGTTTTCAGCCACCCCTTGTTTCTCAGGGCTTACCTTGCTCTTGGTAGGCTTGGAAAAAGCAAGACTGGGCTTGCTCCTCACCAGGGAGAAGTTCCACTGATGATCTCTTTCTCAAATCTGCTGAGATCAGCTGTTATTTTGAACGAATGGTACCTCTGGGAGACTGAGAGGATGAGAGATTTAGAATGATGTGTGCAGTGTCACATACTGGATGTGGAAGAACACTGAGTCATTTGGAATAACACACACTGTTTATGGGTATTCGCTCGTACTCGTGTCAATAAACATTCCGGATGGCCTTAAAATGCCCATTTTAGGTAGCCGAATTGAGTGATACATCAATATCATGGAGATACATGGTTAAAATTTAACATTAAATAGGAACTGCCAATCAATTTACATTATTAGGTAATTTACATAAATTAGGGTATAGGGAATGCATGCTTTATTTCCTTGCTTGAACCAAAACCATTGTGAAAGTGCAATGTCTGATTCCTTATTCTCTGCAAGCCTACTCTGTTTGTCTCCAAATATTTTCATTTGTTCAGGTCATGTTTATCAGCTCACGGTAATAATTATGGACGAGTGGAATTGTGTGTTTAAAAATGAAGCGATATTGGCACATTTTTATAATGTCTACACTGATTCATCACATACCCCATGGCCTTGATTTGTACCAGACACTCTCTCTTACATGTATTATCTGTCATGTGCAGGTGTATAACACTGAGCTGGAAAATGTTAAGGGCTTTGAACAGCTGGCAGATTTCTGTCAGACATTCAAGCTGTACCGTGGACGCACTCAGGAGAACGAGACTGAAGATCCCTCCATAGTTGGGGAATTCAAGGTGAGCTCCAATGCTTTGAGTCCTTTGTTTGTATCATTTAAGGAAAAAAACAGAAGGACTATGGTTCCAGATGTGAAAAGTAAGAGGTGTCCAGGAGTATTAAGAATCCATACAGGGACAGTGGAGAAAAGTCATATGAGCCTGGCCTTCTCTTTTCAGTTGGCCACACAGCCATATCTTTGAAGTGGAATCCTACATCTGGACTTTGTCAAAACTTCACTTAGACCAGTTATTTGTTTCAGATCATGTTCAAATATTGAAATAGCTGTCTAAAAACTTACAGGTGTGCTCCAGGGTTCAGATTCAGAGTTTTGTGAAATTGAATCTAAAAATGAAATATAGCAACAGTTGTGCTGTATCAGGTTCCTGCATTTACAAAAAAGTAAGATACCTCAAAATGTAGTCTAAGCTGCTGAAGAATATGTATTGTAATATGTAAAATATAAGAACCTAAAGGGTTACAGTATGAAAATGCACACCATCCAACACAACTTCACAATCAATGAAGATAATGGTTGTGGGTAGATGATCTTTAGCAGATGAGGGATTATGGTTTGTATCCATCCTCTGGTGAGATTAAGTCTGTCTGATCACCTGTTTGAAATCATGTCTTTACTTAGTTTTGCTAGCTATAAATTACCTCTGTCATGACTTTTTGGGATGTGTTTCAGGCCTGAAATGCAGGCATGGATGTTTATTAACAGATGAAATTTAGCTGATTAGACAAAACGTGAAAGACAACAAGTTAAGTTGACTTGACAAAAAGTTATGAAATAATGAAAAATGAAATAAAAGGAAATAAAAACACTGTGCTTTTCATATGCATTTTTCATACCGTCTCAACTGTCCTTAGTAGCCAAGATACTGTATTTTCCATAGATAACACCAGGCTGAACTTTTACATTCATAATTACATCTGCTGTGCTACAACTGTGCATGTGTCTGACCAGAAAACATATGGGTTAATAAGCTTAATATTAAGCATAATAACCTGACTGGCCTGCGTCTGCCGTCCAAACACCTCATACACCTCAACACACCTCATATCTGTATTTTGTGTAATGCTGTGTTGTTCTGATTTCTGTCCTCTTGTCACACAGGGCATGTTTAAAATATACCCTTTACCCGATGACCCATCAGCACCTTCACCTCCCCGCCAGTTCTGCCAACTTCCACCCAACGGCACAGAAGACTGCCTGGTCCGGGTTTATATTATCCAGGCTTATGGCCTGCAGCCCAAAGATGCCAACGGCAAGGCAAGTTATCTTAATAAGTTATATTAGATTTCAGTCAGCTGTGATATGAAATTGTTCTGATCAATTTAACCTGGGGTTCACACTAACAGCAGTGTGATGGACCAAGTGGTTAATGAAAATTAGTTGATATACTGCATATTGAAAATGGAGACTTTACATTATGCAAATGAGAAGTGACATAGCAACGGCAGTGGATATTGAGGTTGAAGGTTGGACTCAGCATGTTCATTTTACTGAAAAACATAATTCTTGTTTGGATCCTGTCATTTTTCATTACTAGGTCAGATCAAGGGCAATTTGAAATGAAATTTAATTGTCTTAGTGTGTAATTAGTAGTGTTGTAGTACTCTAATATGCTTTTGGTATCGCCTCAGTCTTGACCTCATTTGGACTCTTGACTCGGTCTCAAGTAAGGTGGAGTCATAAATCGTTACTGAGACCAGCCAAGTCCAGTGCGTCTCTCTGAGGTAACATTAATTGTAAACTAAACTATTTTTCCTATTATTATTGAATATCAACAATCCATTCATACAGAATAATTCTGTCCTTTCTCTACATGCCTAAGTAAAATCTGCTCTTAAATTGGCTAACCATAAAAAAATAACTTCCTACTATTCTTGTTCAATGTTTAATCAACACGTTTTATTTTGTTAATGTTTATTAACTGTCTGATGTTAAAATTCCAAGTGTGCATTTTCACCCACTTGCTTGATTTTGCCATGTTTGCAAATTTGGGAACTGAGAATCTTATTATTATGGTTTCACATTTAAGAATACAAATGGATAAAATGGATGTTGTTGGCTATTCTGAGAGAAGGGAAACAAAATCATCACCGTCATTTGCTTTCAAAAGTTACATTGCCTTAGTTTGGCTAAGACTGTAATGTAATAATGCATGTAAAGGTTTTACAGTTATACTTCAGCACTCGACCACCTCACAGCTTGTGAGTTCAGTTCTTAGCACATTTTTTGAGAAAAACTCGTCAAAGTTCGAGAAACAAACGACACACTTGCTTAACAGTGCAGCTCATATGTCTGTTCCAGGCAAAACATAGGTCCATGTGTCAGTCTTACAATATCTCTTGGTGTGGATCTCTGCTAAATTTCGTTTTCCTTGAGATGGTCATTCATAACAGCCAACCAAAAAGGAAAACCGGGAGAATTTGTACTAGCAAAGTAGAAAAGTGATATTCACTTGTAATTTATTTTATCTAATTATTTTGTATATACACACTGCTCACAAAAAATAGGGCATATTTAATCATAAGATATTTCATTTTAACAATCCCTGCCATGCGCATGCTTCAGAAGGCAGGAATCAAACTCATGGACTGGCCTTAACATTATCCAGACCAGATCCCATTAAACGTGTATGGAATGTACTGGCAAGACGTCCGACAAACCGTCCAATGCCTCCCCCAACACTTCTTGAAGTTGACCTGGATCAAGAGTGATAAGAGGATCCCACAAGAATCAGTGAACCTGTCCATGCCCCATCACTATCAGTGTATTTTGTTAGTCTTGGGTGACCATACACTCTACTGAACAGTCAATGTGTGTCCCTTTCGTCCAGTTTAACATACTTCTGTTCACCCGCGTGAATATATTGCTTGCTATTCGATCACAATAACTGAGTTTGCATCTACTTTGCGTAATCAAACATTTTTTTTACTTTTCATTTGATATAAAATCAAGTACTTTTTTAAAAACCTCTTTATGTTCAATTGGAACATTTCTTGGTGTGGATGTCTGATAAATTTCCTTGAAAAGGTCAGTGATAACCAACCAACCAACCAACCAAAAAGGAAAACTGTTTGAATTGATACTATCAAAGCAGTAAAGTGGTATTCACATGTAATTAATTTCATCTAATTATTTTGTGTATATATACTGCTCACAAAAATTGAAGGATACTTTAGAATGAAGTTTTCGTGAGCAGTTTATATGTATATACTGCAGTTTTCCAATATTTACAGATGATGCCTTATACAGACTGGAGTTCTGGGGTTCTGGAACAGATTAACTCAATTTACATTATTCCTTATGGAAAACATTTTTCTTGCTATTCATTTTCTGTTGTCTACGTGCCTTCTGGAACGAATTAATGAACAGTACTGATGTACCACTGAATATTATTTCATGTTATATTTTACAAAATACATAATGAAATATAACATATTATTTTTATTTCTATATAATGATAATGATAATGAATTCATTTGATTTACAAACTCTAAATTTTGTCACTTTTTAATCTTTGATACCGCTCTGCCAAAATTAAGAATGGTACAAATTTTGGTTTCCACAAAGTTTGCTGTATCTGTTTTTTATGGTATTTTGTATTACTTCTAGCTTGTGGATAGTGATCAGATGAATTTATTCATTTATTCATTTATTCATCAGTTATTGAGCTGACCTATCAGAAAAATGACTGCATTCTAGTCACTGCATTTCTGCCCAAAAGAATGACTTGCTAACAATTTCAGTGATGTTCTTAGCTTAGGAGAAAAAGTTAATTATGACAAGACAGCTGGTTTCACTCTGTCATGCTGAAATAGAATAACAAACTGGTTGCTTTAAAAGTGAAGTGGTGCCTTTAAGTTCTTATAATTGTACGTCATTGTACCATTTAAACATAACAACATAACAAAAGGTTCTTAAAAACGTATGGCAGCAAATTCAGCGAAAAACTACATTTGTTACATTCTCATAACCTTTGACCACGACTGTAGTGATTAGTGTAATGTCAGGCTGTAAGTGATTGTAATGTGATCAATTCTTCATTAATTAATTCATTCATTATCTTTTGCTGAATCCACACGGGGTCATGGGTCAGCCCTTGTGCCCAACCCGAAACTCTGGGCACAAAGGCAGGAACAACCCTAAATGATGCACCAATCCATCGCAGGGCACACACACAGTCACACACTACAGGCCACTTTAAGAGTACACACGGGGAGGACATGCAGACTCCACACAGAAAGGACCCATTCCACTTCACCCTGGGATTGAACTCGGGACCACCAAGCCACCGTGTTCTATACAAAATTACATAAACTAAATTATGTTAAATAACAAATATGTAAACATCTGTTTGAATCATTTAAGAATTTAAGCTGACTAATCATTTGAGGAAGGTCAGTGTGACACATATTCAAATCAGGAATTCCTGGTAGTGAACATGGTACACAGGACTGTGGTAGCCTAGCGGTTAAGGTAATGGATTCTGGACCTGATGGCCCAGGGTGCAAACCCCACCTGCCACTGCCACAGTTGGGTCCTTAAGCAAGGCCCTTAACCCGCCAGTGCTTGAGTTGTAAGACTGTATGAGTTGTAAGTCGCTCTGGATAAGGGTGTTTGCTAAATGCCGTAAATGTAAATGGTTTATGTGCACTAGACCTTTGTGTACTAGAGCAGTGCTGAAATTTGCCATCACAGAGCCTAGAAGAAAGCTGCAGTAGTTTACATTAGTCTTCTGTTAGTATCTCCACAGAGAGAACATCACGAGTGAACCGTAAAGGTTCCTCAATAAAACTAAGGAGCCACTAACAGCTGTAGACAAGAACAGAGAACTCCCTTTGCTGACCTGGCCACAGACGGACTCTCCTGTGAGTCATTAGCTATGAACACACTCTGATGATGTCCTGTCATTACCTACTCAGGTCAGGAGTTATGATATGGAACATTTCACACATGTGCTGGCCGCCGCTGAACCCTGCAATGATCTTACAGGCTGGATTATTTTTCCACAGCAAGAGTGAGACAGGGCTTGGTCTGAGTCAAAAGATTTGCTGCTGTATATGTTGAAGACTGATGGATATGCTGTAGGGTGTTTCAGTGTGTGCGTCTCTGAGTGTGTGTGTGTGTGTGTGTTACTGTATGCAACTTAATGCTTCTTTTTGTTCTTTGCACAGTGTGACCCATACGTCAAGATCACGCTAGGCAAGAAATCCATAAACGACCATGACAACTACATACCCTGCACCTTGGATCCAGTTTTTGGAAAGTAAGCGACTCTCACGCACACTGTTCTCCATTCATTCTCCACTTCTTATTCCTGTCATTATTCAAACGCCAAGTTGCTTCATGTACAGTGGTGGTATTCAACTTGGGTATGGGATCCAAAAGCAACTGCTAACTGGCATTAGTATGTAGAATGAAACTTTAGTTTAGGTTGCCATTTTTTTACATTGACACGTAAAATAAATATGCTAAAATAGCATATAGATATTAGTATTGCTTACTTGTACAAATTATCTTAAATGTCCTGTCTCGCTATAGTTCACTCAAGTAAAAAAATTCAAAGAAATCAGATCACTGACCTATAGTATGAATTGAGATTAGTTATGATTCACTAAAAGGCAGTGCACCTTTTGGTATTTGTATGATTTGTATGTATATATTGTGTTTTGTGTGCCATTTGGACTGTTAGAAACAGGGGCTATTTGTTGGGCAGTGTCTGAATGTTACCTCATCTATGGGGAGCCAAAAAGACCTTAAAACAAATGATATGTATGGTTTTTGGTATCCCTTATTAATGGGAACATTATTAGCATACCAGCAGGGGTCGCTATACTCACATCAATGAGCACTATTATTAAAATCATGTCTAGTCTTTGATTACGACTGATATTTTAAAGCTTCAGGTAATGCCAAGACCATAACGGCACCACAGGATGAAGTACATTAGAAAAATGAAATGTTATTTAATAAAAGCATTAAAGAGGGGATTTACTGAAACTCCCACTGACAGTGGGTGATAGAGAAGAGTTAGTCGATGATGTGAAGGAGTGAGGCGTGTGAGCTGATTGAGTGAGTGATCTTTTTTGCTCAGGGTGTACGAGCTGACGTGTTCGCTGCCTTTGGAGAAAGACCTGAAAATCATGCTGTATGACTACGACATGCTCTCCAAAGACGAGAAGATAGGCGAGACTGTGATCGATCTTGAGAATCGCTTTCTGTCACGTTACAGTGCCCGCTGTGGTCTTTCCCAGTCCTACTGTGTGTAAGGAGTGCACCATGTACACACACACACACACACACACACACACACAATGTATTTGGAGAAGGATAATCTTCATCATTTTGGTATAATCAACTGAAGTGTATTTCCAGCCACAACACTATAGCCTGTGGCCAGTTAACACAAACGGGGTTCCTGTTTATTGGAAACGGACTCATAATGTAAATATTAAGACATTTATTTGTGTACTAAATAATAATTTATGACCAGCATGTTTGAAAATGCCTTCATTAATTATTTAGTCAAAGGTATGAATACATTAAATGAATGCATTTAGAGCTGCACAAGACTTATGTCACCTTTAGGTGAGATGTCAAGCCAAGTCAAGTTTATTGTCACATATACATTGTAGCAGGTACAATATACAGTGAAATTGGAACCATCAACCTGGGGGGGGGGGCACTTACTGTCCTCCGAGGAATACAGTATGTGAGCACTAAGAAAAAACTCCTTAGCACATAAGCACATAAGCACGGGGAGATATAACATTGTTTTAGCAATTATATAATTAACATATAAAATTCATACCCTGTCTCCTAATTAGAACACATTCAGAAAATACAGGAACTCTGTATGCAGTATTAAAGAAACTGATCAAATAAAATCAGAAATACAGCTTCTATAGGCTACAATGACAGGTATTTACTGTGATCTATTTGAGCAAAAGGAGCATCTGGCAGCTTTATTGCCAAATTGACCCTTCTACAGGCTAAAGAAGCTTAATCAGAGGAGACTATGCTATGCTACCTCAAAAGACTGATGAGAAGATCACTGGAAAAGAGTATTATGGAGTGACAATTCAACATTTGAAGGGGTTCAATCACAATATGTTATATATGATTTTAATACAATTACTTAATTCATACAGTTGTGTACAATTACAACAAATCTAATGGTGGCCTAAGATTTTAAATAGAGTTAAATCCCTCCCTATTGCACTTACAAGACCTAGGAGTAGGTCTTGGTACAGAAAGAACCAGGGGCAGCCATAAGAATGCCCTGGATGGGACACTAGTCTGTTGCAGGGTCAGCAGGTGTTGAACATGATCCCCTGACTGGCCTTGCTTCCTTAGTCACAGTCAATCATGCCTGCTGAACACCTAACCCAGCTGGAACAAACTGCTCAGACTCTAACCTGGACAAACACAGCTAGAGAATTGTAGCTTAACACTCATCATTTAGTCTTCTGTTGTAGCTTGAATTCAACAACTGATTTTAAGCTTTTGATCAAAGAGATTTTGTCAGCACATGATGTCATTGTCCATGGTAGTCATCTAAAGGCGACGGCAATAGAGACAAAATGGATTGTATCGTTAAACTAAAGTACCATTTAGTCTTAATGTGGCAAGATATGATCTAGTGTAGACATTTCTGGAGAACATTGATTCAGCTTTCTTCTTAGTGTGTTCATTTTTATCTTCTGTCCAGATATTTATTTTATGGTTTAATTGAATTTTTTTCATTATTACATACTGTGTTAGGACACATTTAGAAGAATTATCTTTGGGACAGTTTCAAATCTATTGTAATAATAAACTGTTAAAAGGCACACCTGCTTATTCCATGAGCGCCAAGAAATACCATTAGTGTTGTTCTAATCTAACATGCTAATTATTCGAGACACAACTTGTAATTACTGTTGCATTGAACTTTATGTTCACAAGACATCTGATTGGCTTAAACATATGAAACTGAGCTAGTTCCCATCCTAATAAGTATTTGATCCATCCCATCTTTAAAACAAATTTCCTCAAATGGTTTTCCAGATGTGTATTCTCATTATAATATCATGTCTATGTGGCCGGTGGTTAGCCGGCTGGGCTCCATCTCCCTGTGACCCTGAATTCGATTTTCAAGTGGGTATGAAAGTGAACGAGGTTTTTGGTGTGGACTATTTTATTTCTATTTTACTGTATGTCTTCTTCATGAACATTACATATCTACCATTTGATATGCATTGTTTTGCTGTTTTTTTTATTTTTTTATTTAGGTCTGGTGTTAACCAGTGGAGAGATCAGCTAAGGCCCACTCAGTTGCTCCAGCGTCTTTGCCAAAGAAGAAACTACAGATTTCCAGTCTACAAGCTGGACAGAATGCACTTCAATGGTCATGAGTACACTAGCACAGATCTGGGTCAGTCCATAACCCGTGAACACAGAGCACTTTACCTTTAGCATTGTGAATTCAAATCTTGCAAACTGTACACCCCACACCACAACGTATCTGTACAAGTGTGTCTAAAGCATACACGATTTCTTGGGGTCTAGACAGGAAAGTGAGAAATGAAGGTGGTGGTCTTTTCTTTGGAGCTTCAGAGAGCATTAGTCACCAGTAAAGGCTAGCACCGTTCCAGCTCCATCAAGTCTTCCATCATTAAAAAAAGGAAACTTAATGCAAGATTGTCTGCGGTTCTGTGAAAACACTGATGGGAAGGTCTGTCTGCATACAGTTCTGCCTATACAATGCATCATGTCTGTGTGTGGGATAGCTGGGGAAGTGGAGCAACGGCTCCTGTTTGGCTGTTATCGGAGGAAATAATTAATTGCTCCCCTGTGAGGGAAAACATTGTACCAAAGGTCTGCATAAACACCGGTGGCATGGCCTTTTACTTACAAAATATACAATAGATTATTCCTAGGCAGGATCCCTAATTGCTTAAATTTGCCTTAAATAACTGCCGCTAGTTTGCTATAATTTTCCTTAAATTAGTATTTGCTATTGTGTGGTGCAAATACTAATATGTGATATCATATACTCATCTCCATCCACCAACTGCAGAGGGCTGAAGCAAGCAATGCTCAACAGGGGGTAAGATGTCAAGGCAGATGAAATATTCTGGATAAACTGAAATAGCATTAAAGTGCTATTACTTATTGAACTCATACAGAGACATGAGACACCAAGGAGACAAACAAAACCAGAGAAAATTTAGTAATTCCAAAGTGAAGGCTCTTAGTAATTTATCCTTAGAACAAAGTTCTTCATTGAATTTCACAAAGATCAGAATGGATATCAATAGAAAACAGTATTATGAAGTGAATATGCTAAATACTATATATTTTATGTATATATATAATGTGTTATACCATTGATATAACACTCTAATAATGATATACCAAATTTTTACACCACAGTGTTTTTATTTTGATGTAATATTTACATACAGGGTAATATACCCATATATATGATCCAGCAAATGGGCAGGGCAGGTAGAGACAGCAGTGCTCTTATTGCAATGCTTAATACAGCAGCCTTTTCTATATGTAAGCCTGTTACTTAACCTGCCCCTAAATATGCTCAGCTAAAAGTTTCCTAATTCCCTAGTCACACAACTTCCCTGTACCATGTGCACGACCCATCTGCTAAGGGAGGAAGGAAATAGGCCAGCAAATGTCTCAGTACAAACTGCGGCCGCTGGCAGTGGCTTATCCCGGGCAGGCAGCAGACTTCTAGGGTGAGAATGAATCCACACGGAGAAATTGACTATGCTCCCTGTGGCCGTAAGCCATCTTTGCTGGCCCCAACAGGGGTCACTTTTGCAGATGTAGGATGATGATACTTTATCTGGAATGTCTTCCTTTACACATTTCCCGTCTGGTCTGTGCTATGCCCAACTAGGCCGTAAGCACCACTGACAGATTTCAGAAGCACTTTTGATGAGACAGAATCCAGACTACAGGGCAAAAACCTAGCCATCTTTCCAAGGTCAGCTGTAGATTTACAGTGCATTAGTACACTAACACTTCCAGTCCAAGGTCAACACTGTGTTGGGTTCCTGCTCCTATGTCCGACACCTGAAAAGTGCTACCTTGCTTTGTTTATTATCACATTTCCATTGCAACCCGCATGTTAAATCGATTGTCAAGTGGTCTTTGGGGCTTCTAATTTCCCAACTGGATAGTTTGTGCTTTCACTACTCTAAGTTTTATATCCTCTCTGCAACCTGATGATATTTCCCTCAGGGATGTGACAAAGGGTTTAAGACCATAAACTCAACAGACGGAGAATTTTTCTTTCCTCTCTCAATCTTTCTGCCTTGGAAAAGGAAAATCTCTTTTTAAATAAACAAAAAAAAAATCACTGGATCATCCACAGAACTGAGAAGGATAAACTCTTCAGACCGTAGAATTGGAATGCTTCATGAATTTACTTTACAGTCCCACTTTTCATTTTTTCTTGAAATCTCATTGATGACTTTATAAAGATGTGTTTCAGTGGCCCACTTTAGCCCACATGTGAGGGTCAAGTCTGTGGATTTCTTTTTCACCGAAAATATTATTGTGGTTCATATTGTACATACTGAGCATCACTTTTAGCGTCTCGGGTTACAAAAGGTTGCTATGTCTGAGCTTCAAGAAATTTGGCTGAACTTTTCTCCCGGCGTGCTGAACAAATACACACGCTGTACATTCCGGAAATCACTTACATGCATGTGTTCATTATACATACTCACCATAATATTGCTGTAGCGATGATGGATCTTTCTGTCACTCCATTTCTTTCATAGATGAGGCTAAGCCAGAAAACCCTCACCTCGGTCCACTGGATGAGCGGCTGGCTCTGCTGGCGCTGAGGAGGCAAGGCCTTGTGCCTGAACACGTGGAGACCAGGCCTCTATACAACCCACTGCAGCCTGACATAGAGCAGGTGCCACATGCTTTGTTTTTCTTTGGAGAATTTCAAAGTACTGAAATGCAACATCACTGTTAGTGCTAGGCTACTGTATTACATATCACGACACAGTATATACAGGAAGCCTTTCACTTTGCCATGTTTGTCTATTTATATATTACCACCTGACTGGCACATTTTCTAAACTTCATTTCAGGGAAGGTTACAGTTGTGGGTGGACATTTTCCCGAAATCCTTGGGCCCACTAGGACCTGCATTTAATATCACTCCACGGAAAGCAAAGAAGTGAGCTATTTGATTAGGTGACGATGAACTTACCCCAAATTTGGTCAGCATAAAATGTGAGTTAGCCTTTGCCCTCATCTCCTGATTAGGTTCTTTCTGCGCTGCATCATATGGAACACCAATGATGTGATACTGGATGATGTCAGTCTTACTGGGGAGAGGATGAGTGATATTTATGTGAAAGGGTATGTATAGCTAGCACTTCTAATGAGGTTGTTAATCGCCTGTAGATTGACTCTGCTTGCTATTGTTTCCCATGTCACACATTTGTTGCTTGTCTGTTGCCACTGTGACTAATAGTAGCGGTAAGACGCTAACGAGATGTATCAGTGGCAACAAACACAGTTGCAGAGCAACAGAAACTATTTGTCAAACCTATTATCGTTGTCTTAGTGGAAATGACATGTTGTGTAACTGTGGATTTGTTTTTCTGCCATAGCTGGATGCACGGATATGAGGGGAACAAGCAGAAGACCGATGTGCACTATCGCTCGCTAGGTGGCGAGGGTAACTTTAACTGGCGGTTCCTCTTCCCCTTCCATTACTTACCTGCGGAACAACTCTGCACCATTGATAAAAAGGTGAGGTATTGATGGATCACCTGTATACTATCCATGCACAAAATTAATGTGCACTGTTCTCAGATAACAAGCAGATCAAATCAGTATGGTGTTCTGATGTCGAAGTGATCAGCATAATATAAAAAGAGTTGTGTAGTGCGGTTGATATCACTGTATAAACATGTATAGTGTTGCACATGTGGAATTCATATAGTTGCTTTACACTTCCTTATTAAGGGATTTTGACCGTTATGGTGGAGGCTGCCATTGGATTTTCTTTCCCATGACATAAGGGTGTGTTATGACATATGGATTTATTATACACTAAACGCTATGACATCTAAATAGCCAGAATTACTTCTGGTATTGTGGGCATGGTATTAGTGTATAGAGAGCCAAGAGAAGTACATCGAAATAGAAACTGAGAACTTCACTGTACTCTACCTGGCAACACTGGAATGAAATCTTATATAAATAACCAATAGTGATGGATGTAACAAGAAATTATTCAAGTTTAGGTTCAATTTATGTCATTTAACAGACGCAGTAATGCACCCGAAGTTGACATTTTGCCCAGTTGACAGACTTTGAGAGGGGCTGCTTCACTGGCGAGAAGCTGGTCAGTTTGCTAAGATGTGCTGGGAGCAGTGGTTTAGTGAGAGCATGCACACACAGAAAACAGGCTCCGGATGGCACAGACAGAACAGCAGTAGAGAGGATCATTTGAGAAGTGTGAGCAGCACCCACATTACCCACCACCCACACACTGGATTTTTATTCCATACATCAAGTTAATGTCACGTGATATGAAAGGGTAAAGATTGGCAGCTGTCCTATGGCATACTCTTGGTAGGGATCTTTGACCAGTGTTCCTCTTTGCTGACACTGTTAGTCTTTGTTTGACAAAGTGGACTGTGGTAACTACCAAGCTTCCTCTGTTGTGCAAAGCCCTAATGCCACAACTACTTGGACTGTACTTTGCAAGATCAGTCTTATGTCACTCTGGATAAGTGTGTCTGACTAAATTTGGCAATGTTTGGCAATACTTGTAAATAATTGTAGTCTCGAAGAATTTAATGATGCACCTGAATTCAGACACCCCTTATTTGGACTGCTTTAAAAGTAAAAAATTCGGAGACCACTTTCACAGCTGTAGAATTATGCTGAGCTTTAAATCCAACATGCCTCATTCAGAAGATATGTCACATGGTTGATGCAATGAAGGTGATTAAAAATGTTTATGTAGATTTAGCTAGTTCTTAGTCAGAAACTGCTTGTGTATGTGACATTGATTCCCAGGAGAACAACCAATAAGTACACTAAATATCCTAGACCCTAGTTTTGAGTGTGGGTCCACGTGTCCAAAGGTCTGTATGTCCAAAATACACTGCTCACATAAATTAGTGGATATTTAATTTTAAAACATGCCCTAATTTTGTGAGCAGTATATCATCCAGCTTGTGAGCCTCTAACATCTCTTGGTCTCACTTACTGTTATGGTTTTGGTGTCCCAATTCCTTGTGCACATATCATGCCATTCCTGTTGAATTTTGGTCTGTTTGCGGACCCTGTATACCCAGTTTTAAGTTTCCTTATTGCACTCAGTTGTCCAGAGTTTTTACATTTCTTAATAAGGCACTGATCTGTACTGGCTTCTAGTGTTCATCTCCCGCTTTCTGCCCACACATGACAGTTAAAAAACACCAACATACTTTCAGTGTACTGCACATGCATGTTCACATCTTTGTGAACTGGTCAAAGCTTTGCATCTCAGGAACTTACAGCACAAACTACATGATACTGCACAATATACGAAAAAGTACAGCCAAATCAATATGAACAAATGTGGATACATGTAGATACTTTGGACATCCCCATAAATAGAATTCTCACACTGTCTCTAACTAGTCTCTGCCATGCAGCTAAAATCTATTCTTTATGCAGTGATTAAGTCAGAGCCATGCTCTAATCAGTCTCTGGGCAAATCAATGTGTACTAAGTGATCTTCCAAACTGCAATAGACAGCCTCTGTAAGATGAAAATCTTTGAGGCAGACGAGAACATATTGTCTCAGAGTTCAGAAATTATCTGGCTACTTCCCTCATTTTGCAACAAGGTAGAACAAGAGATTTTTTTCGAAGCACCTCTCGCATCTTCTGAGCCAAGCCTGGTTCTGGGAAAACAGCTGTGATGGACAGGGCATTTAGAGTTAGGTTTTGGCAAGCATTAGATCAGTTATGGTAGGATCTAAGATAGTGACTGTGCACATTACATTATAGTTGGCTATTATGTCAGCTGTCAGAAGATAGCTTGGCTCAGAGTTTTCTGGAGCATGCTCCAATTGAAGCCATACATTACAAAATTCATTTGTATGCACTAAAGGGAGTGCGATAGATTAGGTGTGAGGGTTTGTTTTGATTGGCCGTTGCATGGCAGACTGAACAGACAGACAGGGCTTGTTTACTGGAGCAGGGCAGCGTCGGGCAGCTGTGAAGCGTGACTTCATTATCCCTGCGGTGCTGCTGCACATATCAATCACAGCTACTGTACGGCAGCTATGCTGTCATGCCGATGGCATCCTGTCTGGCAAATGGGTGTGGATTTGGAATTATAGTGGCACTCACTGCTACCAGTCTTGTCCTCTCTTACTTTCTCACTCAGATTCTGTCTCTCACTTGTGCTCTAATTCGCTCCATCATTTCCCCACTAGGACTTTCTCATTCACTCTTGGAGTTTGTTTAAATCATTCGATTGCTCATTGTTCGTTTTGTCGATCTCTGTAACCTCGCGTCCCCTTACAACAATCCTATCTAATACAGGGTATATAGATTGAAAACCAGACAAGCCGCTGCATTCTGAATGAGTTGCAGGGGTCTGATTATATGCATCTGAAGACCAGCCAGAAGAGCACTATAATCTAGTTTTGATATACCAAAAGACTGGGCAAGCACCTGGGTGGCTTCTGTGGAAAGGAAGTGCTGATTTCTCCTGATGTGGTTGTGCATGTCAGATTGCCAATATGAGCAGAGAACATATAATGTACTGAGCACAGGTCCAAACCTGTATCTTATCAGTGCCATGATTTTAATTAGTGCCAGGCAACCCAAAGGGCTCATGCCGATGCCACACTCGCTACTGTTGTTCTTGTGCCAAGTCATCTGGCTTCACACTCCCCTGTCTCTCTGCACACTGATCATCTTGACACAGCATGCTTATTTCTGTCCTTTAAAGCTTTCTGCACCACAAGCTACACTGTTACATGCTATTACAACTGCTGTTACAACAGGCAGAGTGGCCCGGTGACTGTATGGGTAGCACCATGGGCCTTCTAGCCTCACTACAACTTCCCCAAAAAATGTTTGCAGTTTTTTACAAATGAAAACTATTATTGATTCTTTTATTCACATTCTCTGTCTCAACAGGCACACTTCTGGAGTTTGGACAAAGCTGAGACTAAGGTTCCTCCAAAACTCACCATTCAGATTTGGGATAATGACAAGTTCTCTTTTGACGATTACCTTGGTAAGAAGATTCAAAGATAAAGGCTTAACCTTCCCAAACCCGCATAACTATGTTACTAAATAATTTCTCAACTTTGACCTGATAGCAGAACAACACGGCATGAGCTAAAATCTGACTGATGGAATCCTGATGTTTAAGCTTACTGTATAGGCATACGTGTGCTTTTTCATAATGGGGTTATTGTGTATGTATCAGCCTTTAAGGTCCTGTTCATGCGGTTATACCACACACAGTGAGCCCCCTATACACAAATCCATCATTAGACTTCACTGCCTTTAGTGCATTTTTAGCATATCAGCAGATTCAGGGGGAATTAAAAGTTATAGCTTTAGGAATATGGCTCCCCGAAGAATGTGGAACACTAAGTTATGGAAGACATGTATGTTTATATAATATATCATACAACCACAATGTAAGGAATCCACAGACTGTGACTACCTTAAGGCTGAAAGTTTTTTTTTTTAAACGATTAGGCAGAAAAAATGAGATAAACCTATTGTTTGTCTGTTTTTCCTCTAAGGTTGTTTGGAAATGGATCTGAATCACATGCTGAGGCCTTCAAAGTCTGCTGAGAAATGTGGTTTGGACCTGCTGTCCCAATCCCAGGACAAACTTGTGTCTCTATTTGAGCAGAAGACAGTTAAGGGCTGGTGGCCTTGTGTTTGTGTCAAAGAAGGAGAGAACAAATTAGCTGTGAGTCATTGGTTACACCCGTTTTGTACACGTAGTATAATCTACACTCAAAAAAGATTAATAGATCTCATAAACATTCTACAAACATTTTACAATATACTATTTAATAAATATAAAAAATGATACTTATATTTATTTAAAATTCATCAGAAACATGGCATTGTTTCTGTTTTTACATTATTTCTGTTTTATTTTAAATTTAGGAATGTTTTCCTGTAATTGAAAACTGTAGCTGTAAAATTGTAACTTTCGGCTTAAAAATGTTTTTGATTGCATGGGTTTTTTTTTGTAATTTGTAAAAGCACATTATTAAAAGTGGGGTGGCACCATCACCTCAAAGCAAAAAGGTCCAGGGTTCGATCCCCAGTGGGATCATGTTTTGGTCAGCATGGTGACTCACTGGGTCAACACTGTAGTCTAACAGCAAGAAGGCCCTGGTTTCAGTTCCCAGGTGGAGTCTATATGTCCTTCCCATGTCTGCATTGGTTTACTCCGGTACTCCAGTTTCCTCCCATAATCCAAAGAAGTGTGTTTTGAGCTATTGGTGTCAGTAAAAGTGCCTCAAGTGTATGAGTGTGTTCCCTGTGGTATATTGGCACCCTGTCTAATGTTTTATGCTGCCAGTTAGGCATCAACTCTCTCCTGGTCAGGATTAAGCAGATAAAATGAATGAATGAATGAAGGATTAAATGTGAATTCAAGTAAGAATCTAAATCCGGGGTAGATCATAGTCCTCATAGAAACTCATAATTTCTTCCACGGCTTGTGTGTAAGTAAAAACACAAGGCAGCTTGTATTAAACTTTGGCAAATGATGAGTGAGAAAAAAGGAGGAGCCTAATATAATTCACATGTTTGGATAGGGGAGCCTAGATTTGTTCTTTTCTATGGGAGAATCCATAACTTTGTGCTTAACAGCACGCGTGTTCTCTACTCTCTCGTACCATGTTTATGCTAGTGCTAAGTGCTGCAATATGAAATAAACAACCATTACCTCATAATTAACCACTGAATAAAATAACTTGAAAAGCTCTTTAGAACACACATGAAATACTGATCACCATTGATTATAGCTGGTTATTGGGTCAGATAGTGATAATGGCGATTAGTGATTGATTAGTTTTAAAATAGCCAGTATTTTACAGTGAACCCAGTGAGGTCTGCTAGATACATCTGCTAAGCACACAGAGCTGGTCAATATAGTGTGCATACTGTCTAACATCTTTCATAGTTGTATAATGTGCAATTTTTCTATCTTTATCTCTCATCCTATCTCTTCTACAGGGAAAGGTGGAGATGACACTAGAGATCGTTTCAGAGCAAGACCAGGAAGAGAGACCTGCCGGTCTGGGAAGGGATGAGCCCAACATGAACCCTCATCTTGAAGAGCCACAGTGAGTCAATCCTTAAAACCTCTGCTCTTTATGCTAATATGCATAGATACTGTGTTCGTTATACACATATATGGACTTTATAAGTTTGGACACCCCTGGTCAATTTGATTATTTTGCTGATGTTAGAAATTGCCATAAGAAAAAAAGCCTCTAAGGGAACAAACAGACACAGTTGACTGAACCATTAACCTTTAACTTTAACGGTTTGTAATCATCAGCCTGTGATGTGGTGATATGGCTTTTTAAAACAAGTGTTGGATGACAGACAACAGTAAGGTTAAGTTTTAACCATAGCATATGTAAGTAACTGTACAGAGTTTGAGTTTACTTAATTGTTTTTACTTAATTGTTTTTGCTTCATTCTGCGTGTGCCATTTCCCATGGAGATGCACCTTGTAATTGTACATTTAAAAAATGTACTCCATCTGTTTCTTCACTAAATACTTTGTTATTCCCCTTTACTCTATGTTCTAATAGTCAGCCATAGATGAGGTAATGTTTGAGTGGTGGATGATTCTCATCAGGTTGAAGTGGTGGTGTATTAGTTTTGGGTTGTGCTGGTATGATTGGATCAGACACAGCAGTGCTGCTGGAGTTTTAGACAGTGTTACTCTCTGTGCACGTCTACCATATTGCTTCACGTTGTAGATGTCAGAGATTATAGAGAAACAGATTACAGTCTGTAATAGTAGAACTACAAAATGCCTCTATGCATCTACAGTTAATGGAACTGATAATTATCAGAGAGTGTAGAAACAAGGATGCTGCATGCCTACGTTTAGAAGTAATTTTTAGGTCATGCTGGTCGCGGAATGTGCTGGAAATAAAATTGCCAGACTCTTGCATGGTAATACTTTAGGTCTTACTAAGATGTTAACCTTGCAACAATGAATTGTCTGTAAAGCTGGACCTTGCTTTTGGACATGGTGAACTCTATTAAGTTTTAATATGTATTATGCTTTTCTCTGAAAATGTGAATATACATATATACACCACTTGTGTAATCACCACTTTGTGATTTCAGTAGTGGTGCCCAAACATAACTACTGCTTCTTCTACAGTAACATTTATAAGAATGTTGCCAGATGTCTATTTTAAGGTCCTTGACAACACTGTGCTTTTATAGGGCAAGATATTCTCTGCTTTATATAAGGTCTATCCCATAAGTTTTCTAAATAATAATTTGAGCATTATTTAAGGCAGTTAGTGGCAAGTAAACTGGATATTTTTGTGTGCAGCAAACTTTAGAAAAGACATTGGATATCAAACTTGGCCTGCTCTCTGCACAAAGCTACCAGACTTCCTGAGTCATCTAATTTTCTTCTGTGTACCCTTGTAATTTAGCAAGTCTTATAGCTATTGAGCATCTGAGCCTGAGCAAACCACACTATTTCACATGGGGCAATCATAGTAGCATCTTCAAAATTACCTCCTCCTACACATCATGCAAAAACAATGCTGAATGTCCATGGTTTCTGGCCACCATGAGTGATAAAAACTGCCAGACCCTCTAGAGAGACTATACTGTATCCCAGCTGTGGTCCAAATATATACAATTTCCAAAACTGCAGTTTTGGCTTAGGGATCATATGCTGTCTGGGTGAAGTTTTGTATGCCCTTCCAATGTTTGTCCTCTTTATTCATGTACTAGAGTTGCCTTACCCCTAAGAAAAATATGCCAGTAGGTGGCTTGGCTGATAGGTGTCAGTGACTAAGTGTGTTCTTGACATCCCATGCGTGGTGAATCATGATCTGAGTGCATGTCCCATCATTATGCTCATCCTCCTTAGAATAGTCACCAGAGCCACCTCAACCATGACTAGCATAAAGTGGTTATATGCAGTATTACGTATTTACATCATCGTTTCTGTCTAGGCGTCCAGAGACCTCCTTCCTGTGGTTCTCCTCTCCGTACAAAACCCTGAGGTTCATCGTGTGGAGGAGGTTTAAATGGCTCATCCTGGCTTTCATCATACTTTTCTTCATACTGCTCTTCTTGGGAGTTTTCCTGTACTCCTTCCCTGTAAGACCTCTGTGTTTGTTTGTGTGTGTGTAAAGTTTATATAACATTGTTTACTTTGGTATTTGGTTAATTAGCAGACGCACTTATCCAGAGACACCTACAAGTTCCAACCATACTGTCAAATCGATAGTGGGTTGATGACCCAGCAGCCGTCAAACTGTGTGGACTGGAATGCACATGCACAGAATTATCTGATATTTTTTTCTTTGTGAGGACATTTTGAAGTTATATACCCAATGTTTAAAGAGCTCTCTGATACACTCAAGGAAACCTCAATGATAAGTAATGCATTATGGACACACATTGCATTGGTTAGTGAGCTTTGATCTGAAATTACAATCCAAAGTCCTTCTATAATGTATGAGGTATTTTAATCCTCTGACCTACTATTCCAAACCACTAGAGCAAATGACAACCCAACAACTCTATCTAAGAAATCATATTCCACACTTCAGTGTGTTTCAGCAGACTGTAGCAGTGTAGGGCTTTCCTTCTAGTTATTTACCTAGAAGTCAATTGATTCATTATGAGGTGAAATATTAGATGAAACACTTTGTAGTAGACATTTTTCTGTTCACATGTTAATGTACAGTAGGAAATGTTTATCAGGTGTTAACATAAATACAGAATTATACAGAGGTCATTAAAAGTAGGTGTGATGTTAGACATACAGTATGGTACAAAAGGTTTTAGGCCACCATCAGATGATTAGATACACCATTTCTTTAGCTTTAGATGCAGCATTGTTTAAGGAAGAAAGGAAAAGATTACAATAAATATAGTTTGATCACAGTTAAAAAGCGTATTACAGAATGGCGAGTCCAAGTTTGACATTTTTAGGTCCCGTCAACTACAATTTGTCACGTTGGGAATTTTCCCACAAGAGGGCGGTACGGTGGCTCGGTGGGTAGCACCGCAGTCTCACAGCCTCCTGGGTTCAAGCGCAGGGTGGAGCAACCTGGGTCCTTTCTGTGTGTTCTTCCCGTGTCTGTGTGGGTTTACTCTACATGCGTGTTAG
>JAUZST010010479.1:0-12395 GCA_034779995.1 Parotocinclus haroldoi | reverse complement strand
CATACACCCTACTGAACAGTCAATGTGTGGCACTCTCGTCCAGTTTAACATGCTTCTGTTCACCCCCATAAATATGTTACTTGCTACTTAATCAAGATTGCACTTTCTTTTCTTTCTTTCTTACTTACTTCATTTGCTTTTCTGGTGATCTTGTTTAATCAAATGCTAATTTTCTTGATCACTTTATATTCATTTTGAGATAACCCCTACTGTTTGTGAACAGTGTAGTTGCTTAGAATTTGAGCCCAGGAGAAAACAGGTAGTTTATTCCAGTAGCTCTCTTACCTATGAAACGTCTCCCAGTGCTGAGTGTCTACAGTGATGTACATCTGATCTGTGCTGTAAAGCTTTTCCCCATCCTTCATCCACACTATCTCTGGCTCGCTCAAGCCCTCAACAGCGCAGCCCAGACGAGCCGTGTTGCCTTGTGTTACAGTAAGGTTGGCTGGGCTCTTCGTAAACTTTAACCCTAACACACAGCACAGAAAAAAAAACACAATTTAATCATTATTCCTTGATATTACAGGTCCTTTATATCACTCGTCCTTGAACATGCTGTACTTTTCTTTATAAAATGGCACATGAGGCAAGTGATGCACACTTGGCTTATTTTGCATTTCCTCCCAGCGTAAAAGCTTTTGTATCCGATTCTGTGCTCTCCATTGTGCCATTTCACAGATCTTTGCACGTTCCATGTTCTGACTCAGACCAAGCGACGTAATGCAGAAGGATGAAAGCTCTCTACTGTGCAGAATACTACAGGCCAAATCAATGAAACACATTCAGAGGCTATAAACTGAATGGCAGGGATGCACAAATTGCATTATTATTACAACGACAACAACAAAACTCTTGAGTGTCAGCCTATATACCGCACTATAAGAATTACATACTAAGTAGGAGTAACAATCAAACTCAATAGTACATTTTCCAACAGGAAGGGCCCTTAAGATGTGCACTGAAATGTATAATATTAGTGCCAAAACATATCCATTTATATAGGGTTTTAAAAGTTTTACACAGTTTGGTTTCACAACAATTCAGGGCCACTGGGAGCCAGGGCCTAACCGGCACCCTAGGATATTAGGCTGGAACCAACCTTAGATCCCAGTCTGTAACAAGGCATGTGCACATGCCCAAGCACCGGCACACGAACAAACACATACTCGTTCACCAAGGTACACTTTAGAGACAGCACCTGCAATTTAATGCAAGGCCTTTTGAAACCAGAGTATCCTGGGGAACCTCACAGACATGGGGAGAACATGCAAACTCCACACAGACTTAGTTTGAGCTGGGAATTGAATCGGGAACCTCTGGAGCTGTGGCAGCACAACCGCACCACAAAGCAGTTCAATACGCATGACAAAATCTGAACTACACACTTGTGCAACGACACGGTTTTGCTGATTCACTCTTTCATTTCCCATACTTGCTTAACCCAACCAGTCACAGGTAGGCCATGGCCTATCCGACAGCATAAGGACCAAAGTGGACACCAAGCCCAGGCAAGGCAGCAGTCCATTAAAGGGGACAAGCATGCACATGTGCACAAATTCACTCACTATGGTGATTGATTCATTCTGTTGAGTCACAAACTTACTCTCTCACTAAGGTATGTCTTTTAAAACAGTGTGCCTGAAGAAAACCCACACAGACATGTGGAAAATATGCAAACTCTGCACAGGCTTGGTCCAGGCTGAGACTCAAACCAGGGAACTGTGATGCTAACCACTATGCCTCCATGGCACCTTAGCTGATTCTCTAAATTAAAATAATCCAGTAACAAACTTCAATAGCACACATTTTTTTGCAAATTATAAAGATATGGTTGGTTCTTAGACCTTACGAAACACAAAGGGACCATCTGGAGAGGTGACTGAACCTACAGGATTTTTTTTTGCATAAACCTTGTAGAAATAGAAGTTACTTATGTTAAAAAAAAACTAGTAAACCATGTAATCGGTGCCTAAACTTTTGTTTCATGTCAGAGTAGCCCAGACACTCCATCTAAATAACAAATCCAGCGTGCATGTTTGGGCAACAGAATTCATAACAAATAATTGAAATGTATGACTTTCTTATCAAGATCTGCCGTGGTTTAAACAAATACTTAAGCAAATCACAAATTAAAGCACGACAAGTTCTTTCTGGACTCAAGTTTACGCTACAAAGAAATCCTCATTTAGGTTATTTACGCCGTAAAGAGTTTTGTTGTCGTTGTTGTTTACAGCTAGGAGGCTCAAGATAATTCCAAGGCTTGTCTGCCTCGTGAGACTCGCAAAGCCAAAACAAATTTCTTTAAAGCTTATGTGCTATAAATCGAACCACGCTATGCAAACAAGTCCATTTATATAATAAGAGTTTATATATTTTCAGCGGTTTTTTGCAGTATGTCTACAAAACACGATGTTCCCACGCATTCTCAGTTTCGACAATTAATGCACTTACCGTGAATTCCTTCAGTACAGTGCACAAGAATTAGTATGATGCAAAGACTTATCCCCATTCTCGCATAGTCTAATAAACACGATTAGATCGGATCACATTAGGTACATCCACACGATCAGAACTTCGAGCAGCAGAGATCAATGCTCTTCATATAAGTGCAGAATGAGCTCATCAACTGCTACAACGCGGCCAGAGGGGAACTGTAAAGATTTTGAGAGAAAACATTCTCACGCTCGACGGACGAACTAAAAACGGTCAGTCCACGCTGCTTCCATAAACCAGGAAAAATCGAGTACTGCCTCTCGTGAGACTCCCGAACCTTTCTGTCCAAGCGGAAAAACGCAAGCATGTACCACGAGACGCGCCGCCTAGCGGTACTTCAATAATATCGAGAGTGCGGAAAACCGTTCATTAACGTCTAACAAAATACTGACAACAATATTGTTCACTCTGGTGACTTTGTGGCTAAGATTCTGCCATACTAAGCATGGTTGTAAGCTCAAATTTTGAAACTGTTCCTTAAACGGTGAACCACTAGGTCACGATCTCAGTATAACATGCTAAACTGTCCATCTTCTGCTTAATCGCCAGCCAGTCTGTACCCACACAACAACTCTAGGCGCAAAGGCAGGAACAACTCTAGACAGGGCACCAATCCATCATAGAGCACACACACTAAGGACCACTTTAGAGACACCAATTAACCTAACTTAATTGACTGTGGGAGGAAACCGGAGTACCTGAACTAAACCCACACAGACACGGGGAGGACATGCTGCCTCCAAACAAAAAGGACCTAGGCCACTCCACCCTGGGATTGAAGCCAGGACATTCTTGCTGTGATGCAGCGGTGCTAACCACCGAGCCGCCGTGCTGCATGCTACAATGGTACGAATTGAATGTGAACGTTTCTTCTGATGTAGAAGACGTATAACAATTGCATAGCTCACGCTGTTATCCTGGTGCACAAATACATTAGCAAATAAATCACGACTTGAACACGTACATGAAAGCAAACGAATCAGAAATAATAATGTGCAAATCAATGTACATGTAAATATATAAACCTAATGTAACCCATCACAGAATCATTCATATACAAAACACTGAAGAGAGCAAATAAAATATGCTGAACACATACAGATGATACATATGGGTTATGAATGTAAAGAATGTAAATCAAGCATGATTGATTATGTTTCAGCTGCATGACAGCAAGTTATTTAACCATAACTGCTTCAGAGAGTAGCTTCTCATTTGCTCAACAACCATGTAAAAAAGCACATCTTGGAAAAGATGTTTAATCAATTTCAGAAGGGTCAAATTATTGACAAGCAGTGAAAACATATAAGGATATTGCTGAAACTGCTAAAATCAGTAAATAAACATTATTAAAAGGTGGAAGAACAGAAGGGGACACATCATCTTTGAGGAAGGAATGTGATCAGAAAAAAATATTTGATGATTGATGTTCACTTAAATGTTTGGTAAAATGAAACTGTAGAAAAACAACAGTTTAACTCAGGGATATGTTTAATAATGAGTATAAGAGCAAATATAATGCAAAGGGAACTCCTATCCTTAAGCAAAATGGCTTCAAATTGCTATAGAGCATACAGATTGGACTCTGGAGCAATTTAAGTAGGTAATGTGGTCTGATGAGTCCAGATTTACTCTGTTCCAGAGTGGTGGGCTTATCAGGGGAAGAAGAGAGGCAGATGAAGTGATGCACCCATCATGCCTAGTGCCTAGTGTACAAGCCTTGAAGCAGTGCTATGGTCTGGGGTTGCTGCAGTTGGTCAGGTCTAGGTTCAGAAATGTTATGTGCCCAAAGATTGAAGTCAGCTGACTATCAGAACAACCAGGTTATTCCATCAATGGAATTCCATCTTCCCAAATAGCATGGGGATATTCCACGATGACAATACCAGGATTCATTGGGTTCAAATTGTGAATTGAGTAGTTCAAGGATCATGGCATCATTTTCACACATGGATTGGCCACCACCAGTCCAAAGTCCAGACTTTGAGAATGTTTGGGATATGCTGAAAAAGGCTTTGTGGTCCAAGTCTCCTATTATCATTACAAAAAAATGAAAGTGTGGACAAAAATACATGTAGTAAAATTACAGAAGCTTTTGGAAACAATGTCACAGTAAATGTGTAAGTAATGGTAAGTGCACTGGTTCAAACCAATCAGAAGCAGTGTTTACTAATTATTAGTAGTAATATAATAAGTATATACAAACAGTTTAGTATAAGAAGTCTGAGTTTATTGCAAGGCCTGAACTGCCCACTTTCAATACAAGAAAGCAGGATGATAGTTTTTCTGGAGAGCCTGGTGTAAGTGATTATTTCTCTGTTCATCTCATCAACATAATTAATTAGACACAAATATGAAAACAACAGGCACAGAGTTTACTTTAAAGCCTTGCTCATTTGATGTAACTTCTGTAGGCAGTATAAATCCTTATATGTGTCCAGCACTTGGGATATCACTCCCTTTGGTCTTCAAACTTGCTTAAATATCATTCTTGACCATTTGAGTCTATTTCTGTACATTCAGTACATTGCTGCCCTTGTAGGCCTTCTGTTTTCCTCTTTGCAGCTATGTCAGCTAGGTTTACAATATTACCTGGAATCATTTCTACAGGTCACTTTAGAGTGCACAAGATAGTCATTTTCCTGATTTACTCAATTAATCTCAAATAATTGTCCATAAATGTGCAGTGAAAAACATTTGTGTATTTTTTTTCTTCCTTTAAAATAAGATCAAGAGCAGACTCAAAGTCTTGGTGAGCAGATCTGAGCTATCTGCTGCAAGTAGCAGTTCCTGAAGATCTCTGTTCAAGTCCCAGATAGGACATCCAATGTAAAGGTCAAGGGGTAATTATTAAATTATTATTATATTATTAAATAAATTCTCCCAATGTCATTGTGTGTTTGATCTGAGTACTCTAGTAGCCTTCCATATTCCAAAGGCATGTTTTTTTTTTATGTATAGTAAATAGTATTGCTATAAACTTACTCCTGTCCAAAATCTTCATTCATGGTGATGTGACATTTAACAAAAATTGTTTTATTTGTTTGGTGTTATTGGGTTGTAGGTTATTTTTACTACCATGAGGTAATGTCTACTACAAAGAATACAAAACACATTTGTAAGTCAGACTGGATAAGAGCATCGGACAAATGCAGTACATGTAAATCATCCAAATCCAATACAGTCAGGACAGGGTGGGTAAAATATTGAAATAGTGAAATAATGTGCAGTATATTTTAAATGTAATGAACACATTTCCTTTGGAGTATAGTTATTTATAATGCATCTCCTCTTATAGTGAATTGAAGCATTTTCCCTAAAGGTGCTTAAAATTCTGGACCTGTCTGTACGGTTTAGGATCTAGTGTAAAGCCTAAGAAGGCTTTAGGAAGTTACTTAGATGGCTGGTGATAATCCATAATAATGCTTTTGGAGAAAGCTGTTATGCAAGCATATTTGCTGGCCATACTTATGTCATTGTAGAATAAATGAGCAGTTACTAGGTAAATAAAAATGTGTTATATTTTCATTGCACTGTCAGTGTGAAATTAAGCTATTTAACCACATATTCAATCGTATTTTACCATTTTCAGAATGACTAATAGTGAACCTGTCTATCCTTCAAGAAAGATTGAAAAACTAACCATGAGTTTTGGGAGGAGATGATGATTTTGCAAAGGGATATTTAGCAACCACGTTAGCTTTAGTAATGGAGAAATTAATGAACTGCAACCGAGGTAGCCTAACAGTTAAAATTCTGAACTATGTAACAGAAGTTCCAGCATTCAGATGGCCACTTATTCCAATCTGCAATTGTAGGGTTATTAAGCAATGTAATTACTTCACAACTGTGTGGACTGTAAAGCTGTATCAGTAGTAAATTCACACTTTTACTGAACTGATGTTTTTCTGGTCGTAGACCCCTGTTGTGGAAGTAAGAAACTACAATTTTGGCAGCAAAAGATCTAATTTGACTGTAAAAACAAGGTATTCAGTTAACTGTGGCTATGTGTTATAGTATATAATGTGCATGTAACTTGTATTCAAATATTCACCTATACAAAGTGAAGTATGTTTTTATTCACCTGCTGTTTATGTATTTCACCAACTGTTCCATTTAGATTTGAAGGTAGTCAGTGATATTGGCTTAGCTTAGCTAAAGCTAGCTAAAGATAACTCAACATTTAAGGAACTACATCCTAAAATGAATAAGAATATGTGTTGTTTTTTAATCCTGCCTGTTTGGTGAATCCTTAACCATTTCCACAGAGCGCTGGGCTCTAGCGTAATTGATTGTCAGTTCTTTGCTTTTCCAATCTTGAAGTGTCAAGGGATCACTAACTTTTCAACTCTTCCCTTCAGCATTTGAAAAGAAAAAAATATATATATATATCTCCTTGATTCTTGCAGCATAAACTTGTAAGAGGTCAGCTTTAATCCTACTCTTTTGAAGTTATTCATGTAATGTGAGCTTCACTGTAAGGGAAGGATTACAACTCACAGGGGTAAATTACTGATTACACACTGTGTGTTTGATGTGATCTGTCATTGGTTGTGTTTAAGTAAATGGTGTGGTTCAACCTGGCAGGAAATGTAAGCTGTTAATCCATGTTTACTTGTTCAGGAGTAATATGCCTGTCTGATTTAGTAAATTAATTATGAATAAGTAAAACAAGACTCACTGCCAAATTGGCATTCTGTTCTTTGTAGAGCGTCCTTTGTCCTTGCCACATAAATTTATTTACCCAGCACATTCACTGTATGCACATGAAACACGTTCCTTTATAAGCTAGATCTGGATGTCGGAAAGCTCTTTCCTGTTTCAGCAACAATGTTCTACAGAAAGTGAGGGCTTAGACTGCAATAGAAGAACTTGAACTCGACTGCCCTGCATTGTCCCTGCATTGTCTCAAAGCAGCTTAGACTGTAAGATTGTATCTGTTGTAAGTTGTTGTGGACAAGGGTGGTAGTGGAGCAGTAGGAGGCATCCCCCTCCCGGAAAGACAGAGAGTGGTCTCCCAACATAATCACTTCAGACATTAAAATAGTCAAATAGTAAAATATTCCTATGCACGGAAACAACTTATAGAAGCTAAAAGATGCATGTATTCCCCTTTTTCGTATGTCTCGAATGTCCACTGCTGTTTGATCTATTCATTCATAATTCAGCCATAGTCTTATCCTCCAGGGTGCAGGGCAGGAACAACCCTAGGAAGCCAGGGTGCCCAGAGAGGACCCACATAAGGAACACAGGAAGAGCATGCAGACTCCATGCACACGGAGCCCAAAGTTGGGATTAAGCCAGGGATCTTGGAGGTGGAGCTTTAATTTAATTTAATACTGTTACAATAAATGTACATATTTAAATTGCCCTACATTTGGTGGCTTAGTTGTCCTAAGACAAAGACGTTAAAGACGACTACAATAAATCAATATTTATGTTGAATATTTGATTTCATCTAGTTTGATTATTACTTGAGTATTAATTGAAGCCTCTGAGATTAGACCAGAAACACATATTTAATGACTGCAGTGCAAATTCATAGTGAAACCATCTCCATGATGGTTCCCAATTAAGATTAAACTTGATGAAAAAGATATATGATACAGAGAGATAAAGAACTTTATTAATCCCGAGGAAAATTATACATGTAGGAGACCATACCATACTCGCCATACTTAAATATGTGCCCATACATAGTGCGCGGTCCACAGGCCAGTATTGGTATTACTGGTCGAACATATAAAAACTTGCAGCACAAGTATGCATTTAATATAACAGTACGTTTGGTAACACCTTTGGTACCCCCTCAGGGACTGCTCTTGGGTAATTGTATCTGTGTATTGCCTCATCAATGCTGAAATTAACTCTCATTTGGCCCTGGATAAACATGCCTGCTAGCTGACTACTGTAACTGTACTGTAACTGTGACTAGATCATCGGTTGAAGTATTTCACTGTTAGTCAAGAAGATTATGGCTCTATTCTCAGTTACGGTTTGGGCTCTTGAGCAAGATATTTCATTGCTCGGTTGCTTTGACTCTACCTTGTAATACTTTTCATTTGTGAGTCTCTAAGGCATTGACGGAGTGTCTCCTTTAAAAGCCACACTGTTACATTCTTGGTTGTCAGCGCCTGCCCTCTAGTGGTTGCAATGTTTAGTTAGTTTACGTTGCTCTTTTTCTTCAGTGTTTCGCACTATAAAATGGAGTGTGCGAGCTGAAGCTGTTACAGGACCTACTCTGTAAACTTTGGAAATAGATTTAGACACGACAGCATAGGCACTACATAACTATTCACCTGATGTATATGGTAAGTAACGAGCATGCAGTTTTTAATGAACCCGACAGCACTGCTCTAAACAGTCCTGCCATTCATTGAATAATCCGGATTACGTTTACAAGTGGAACTGGTTTGTTTTGTTGAATTCACCAGAACTACTCTGGGAATGCAAGACATCTGAAACAACTCTGCATTTCTGTAGTTGTGTAAGTAAACTCGTCGCGTTGCCAAAGCCAGGTTTACGTACAAGAAAAGTTGACGCTACAGCTTAGCGGCCACGTTGGTGTAAATGTAGCATTTCATGGCTGGTTTTGAACTGCGTGTGTACCAGCGCGTGGGTTTTCCCGTCTGTACCCGTGTGTGTTTGTTGTCTCCTTGTCTATCGTGTATCAAGTTACTTGCATTGTGCAGCTGTAAGCTGAGACGTCGCGTAGAAAAGTCGTGTAAAAAATTACGCTTGGCGTCGAGACGACTAAATATTTATAAAAGATGAATTCTCGAACTGTGGCACGTGATGTTAAAAGCGCAATTCAGCGAGCGAAACATAAAATCTCCAGTCTGGAAAATGAGCTTAACATGAGAAGGTGAGTAGACTGACTGGCTGGTGCTCACACTTTCCTTTTTTCCTATATAAAATATCAAACTGTTCGAGTTATTAGTCATATAACTTTAATGTTTATGAGTGCTGTTTAAAATGATATCCCGTGAATGAGTGAAAACACCTAACGTGTCTTTTGTAGGCCTGCTTTAAAAAGGCTGATTAGTTTAGTTTACACCTGGCATGCAGGTACACTGACTGAGGCGTATCTGATACTATGTACAAATGATCGGTTACACTGTAACCTTAAGTGCAAATAAAGCATTACTAATCAGATACAGTATTGTACACTGCTCACAAATGGACTGGAATTGATACTTTTTAATAAAAAAGTAAGAACTTGAGTGTAAGTTGACAAAAAAGGATAAAAGAGACTACCCTAGGTAATATTTTAAAGTGGTGAGTCTTTATTCTTTTGTGGGAAGGAAGAGAGCTGAAGACATGATGATTTCTGTGGCCCTCTGAAGTACGATGAGTTGCCTTGTGACCTCTCTGGTTGGTATCAAGGAGTTTGTTTTCTTGGTGAAAGAAAAGTAGACGTTCATGTGTAGCATGTTCAAGGGTTTTGGGCAGGAATTGAAGGAGGGAAAATCAACTGTGTGCCAATTCAGTGATGGTTGTGTGGGAGTGCCTCTGAGGAACGTTGAAACCGTTGTATGTAAACTCACCATTTCAGAAGACTTTGGGACTGGTGTGTCCGGTCATCACAGAAACAATCTGTCCAAAAACTCTTGAGATCTGCTCTTGTGGGCGTGGCTTGATTTTGAGGGAGGATGTACTGGGTGACCTGAATTTGAAAACCTTAGTTGGTCTGCAGGTGTGTAGTTCCAGCGATTTTTAAAGAACTTGGATCAGAACCATTGAGGACTGAAAAGCAAGCACAATATTTCTTTGGTTTTATTATAACTGCAACATGCAGCCAGTGACATGAGCTTACCTTGGTAGGCCTTGTACCACATGGGTTGCAGCATTCTGAATGCTCTGTAGTCTAGCGATGGAACACGCAGGCAGACAAGCAAGTAAAACATTGTAGTAATTCAGTCTGGAAATGAAAAGGTCCTGTGCTGGTCAGACATGCTTAATTGATGATGTGATCAAGAAATCTGCAATATCAGGTGTTCGGTGATATCGCACAACGGTTCTTTGGTGTGTGGGCTGAACTGAAGACCTGATGATTTCTGTGGCTGTATGAAGTGCAATGAGTTGCCTTGTAACCACTCTGGTTGATATCAAGGAGGTTGTTTTCTTGGTCAAAGAAAGGCAGATGTTCCTGTCAAGTGATGTTCAAGGGTTTTGGACATGAATCGAAGGAAGGAAAATCAATTGTATGCCAATCAATTCTGTGATGGTTGTGTGGGAGCGCCAGTGAATAGTCCATGTTGGGAGTGGGTGGGATCTTTGTTGATGCAGGCAGGTCTACTGTGGACTCTGCAAAGGTAGATTCTCTGTAGAGAGGGTTGTGCTGTCCCAGTGATTATTGTGGCAGTCTTTACCACTCTCTGCAGGTGTTTGTGATCCTTCGCAGTAGCACTGCTGTACCACACAGTGATAGAGCTGGTCAGGATGGACTCAGTGATGCAGCGGTAGAAGTTGCTGAGAATTTTGGGTGACTCGCCAAATCTCCTCTGCCTCCTCAAGAAATATAGTGGCTGCTGAGCCCTCTTGGCACATGTGTTCAGGTGTCCAGGTGAGGTCCTTACTGTTGGGGACCCAGAGGTATTTAAAATTGCTCACCTTCTCCACCTCAAAGTCTCAGATAAGCAGTGGCTGATGAGGCCTACTCTCCCTCCTCGTGTCCACTATTATCTAATTGGTCTTGTCTGTGTTGAGGGTGAGGTTGTTGTCCACGCACCATGTCACCAGACTAGTTACCTCCCTCCTGTAGGCTGCCTCGTCTCCACCAGTGATATGACCTATCACAGCAAGATGATGTAGGGTGTAGAGGATAGGACTGAGGACAAAGCCCTGCTGGGTACCAGTGTTGGTGGTAATGCTGGTTGAGGCCAGTCACAGAGGGGGAATGTAGTCAGAGAGTTGAAAGTTTGTGGGCGAGTTGTGAGGGATGATGGTGTTGAAGGCAGAGCTGTAGTAATTTCTTTTGTGAATGATTATTTTGTAGAGACTTTGTTGCAGCTGATTTGATACAAAAACACAGGCAAGAACAGGATACAAGTTACTTGGATGCGTTGATTACACTGACAGACATACAACTTATTACAGAGCTCTGTAAGCTAGCATTTACTTGTAATTGTTTATCAGGAGCTACTTACAACTGATACACTAAAAGCAATGGTTAAGGGACTTGCTCAATGGTACAACAGACCCAACAGTGGCAGCTTGGCAGAGATGAGAGTCGAACCCTGGAATTTCTGGCCCGTATTCTAGTATCTCAACCACTAGGCTGCCACAGTCACCACAGTCTTGACTCCCGAGTGGGACAACAGAAAAGTTGTCATTAGAGAGGGAGTTCAGATATTTGTGACGGCATAGCTATCGTAGCAGTTCAAAAAATACAAGGAAATGCCTTATGGCACTGTCTAAAAATGTGTGCCGTATTGATGCACATTCAGATACCAGGTGCTGGGAATCTGAAAATAGAAATTGAATTGTAATGACTTTTTTTATTGATTCAGGGAAAGCTGCTCTGAGAGTGAGGAGGAACTACAGCTGACTCCCTGGAAGCACAAACAAGAGCTAAAGGACTCTCTTGTTGATATGTACAAAGGTATTTGAGAACCGTATGAGCAAACCGGGTACAGAATACGGTGACAGTAGCTCAAAGTTACTGCTGCTTACCCTGAGCAAGGGTTATTACAAAACTTGGGTTGTTGTTATACACTACATTCAATGACAATTTAGAGACACCAGTTAACTTAACAAGCATGTTTTTGGACTGTGGGAGGAAACCGGAGTACCTGGAGTAAACCCACACAGACACAGGGAGGGCCCAAGGCGCTCCACCCTGGGATTGAACCCGGGACCTTCTTGTTGTGAAGCAGCAGTGCTACCCACTGACCCCCCCC
>JAUZST010010478.1:0-12395 GCA_034779995.1 Parotocinclus haroldoi | reverse complement strand
TCCACCTGACCCCAGACCCCCCCCCCCCCACACACACACACACACACACACACACACACACACACACACACACACACACACACACACACACCAAATGGTCTGAGTTTATTTGTTAGTGTTTGTTCAGTCTCACGTTGTGGTTTGTTGCAGAGTTTCTGTGCAGACACACACAGCAGGTAGTAAGTAGCTCACAGCTAGCTAATGCCAACTGAAAACAGTTGTGTTGTTGTGTGTGTGTGTGTGTGTGGTTTGGGTACTGTTACAGCTGTCTGTCTTTCATCTGTTGGATCCTGTGGGGGTTTGGAAGTCCAAGATCCTTCAGAGATCAGGGCCAAACTCTTAAATAAACGCCATTTAGCTAGCGTGTGTGTATGTGAGAGAGGGCCAAAAAACAGAGTCAGTGAGAGAGGGAGAGTGTGCATGTGATTCCCCCCAGGCCAAGGTTTTGTCCTGTCTGACCTTCCGCCTCACCGTGACCCTCACAACCCCATCTTCTGAACCTCTGAAGGCTTTTATATTAATACGTTCCAGGTTAGTAAAATGATGCTGAATGTTAGTGACTAAGCAGATTAGCGCCAACGACTGAAGAAGTTTAGCAAACGGAATCGGTTTAACCTTAAACGATGACTTCCTATAGAAAAGCAAATCTCCCATCTCTGTGTGTCACGCTTCCTTTTATCTAGAGCTGTTGATAAAGATCTTGCTGAGTGATGCCCTGCTGAACTCGATTAACCTTTATAGGTCTCGGTCATAGGTTTCTATCACTCGCCTTTTATTTTGGACTAAGAAAAGTAATTTGTTATAATAAATTGATTATTAAACTAAGGAAAGTAAACCGCAAACATACATAACAAAACTTCCTAATGAATAATCATTGTACAGTAGATAATTAGACAGGTAAGTATATTAATAAGGTCAGGGTTCAGGAGAATTAATTACTCACATGACTTGGAAGGGGCAGTGTGGTGTGTGGAGGAACTTGATTTCACGGATGCTCCTCTGAGGAACCGTGTGTAGAGTCGAGCGACACCAGCACCTCTCCAACAGACTGATGGGTTTAGCTACAAAATAAACAAACAAAGTGCCTCATTATTCTCAGTATTAATCATTTTATTGTTATAAGTATCAATTAAACTATTTGTACTTAACTGTATGTTTTAATAATACTAATTATTAAGTTGATTATTCTTTTTCACATTGCTATTTTTATTTAATTATTATTACAACCAGCTAACAGTCTTTTATATTTATTTTTCCATCTGTGAGCATAAGCTATAATAATGACTATGTCCATGTAAAATACGAAGCCACCATCAGATTATACATACACACACATCATTACTTTAGCAATAGTATAATGACCATATATTATTATATAATTATTTATGTTTATTAGAATACAAATTTGTATGCAGCATTAAAAATGCCTAATATTTTTAACATTAGGATCTGGCAGCTTTTATTATTTATCACTTTTATTAGGAAGGGGAACAAAGTGAATGGACTAAGATAGGCTAAAGCACACACATATTGGAATGAAGATCAGTGGTAAAGTGAATTATGGAGTGACGAATCCAAGTTTGCACTTTTTCTGTCCAGTAGTCAGCAATGTGTTACGTATGGCCGTTATGTCATTGCTAAAGAAACATATCAAATAATGGTCTAAGACCTTTAACCTTTACACAGTTCTGTACCGAATAAAATAAAAAAAACATGTTATAGAAAAGTATTTCCTGATCAATTAAAATATCAAATGAACTGAATTCCAATGAATATGCATTACTATTGTTTTGTTTCTTATGATCTGAATATTTAAAAACTCCATTAAACTTGTGGTCCCAAAGCAAAGCAACCCCCACCACGCCTAGTCATGGTCATGGAGGAAGGTCTGGAGCCTAACCTGAAATTCACTGGCCACACAGGCAGATGTACACCCTGAACAAGGCATGTACACCCTGAACAGGGCACCGGATTACTTTTATGCACGATTTATGTAAAATCCTCACCAATACTTTAGGTTGCAGACTCAAGTGGAATTTGATTTCCAGCAGTTGGCCTTACTCACTGAGTCACCACACATGCTACCCATGATTGTCCTTTTATATCTTGTTGAGTTATAATTGATGGTTGAGATTTCGTGTAAAGTTCTTTAAAGTGAATGTATACACACACTCTGGACAGAACTTCTAAGAATACCACACGCTTCAAGCATTTTCTCAAATACACTGGATACTGGTCAGTCTGAGTGTGGTATTACTTTGCAGTGTAAACACTCTACAAGCTGTAATTATTGGAGCATTGTGACCAGTTTTGCACTGTAAGTATTGATGCGTTGGTAATTGTAATACAGAATAGATTTATTGGAATTATGTTTCTTGAGCTTTTTGCAAGTCTCTTTACAGTTCTGCTCCTAAATCATTGAAACTTTTATGTACATAAGCCGAACATGAAACTTAAACGTCAAAAACCTTTTAGGACAGAAGGCCAAGAGAATTCCCATTCCAAAAACTCAACTTAATTTATGAATTAAATAAATCTTTCCTTATAGAAATACAAGAGAGCCATAAAACAATTTCCACAAGCTCGTCCTACACCATCTCGGATCATTAAAAAGAGATTAGACTGTCGCTCTTTTACTCAGACATTCCCACATGAGCGCACCAGCTTTCTCACTCTGTATGGCCTTCAAGGACTCTTAAAACGAGCTCTTTAGAGACGCCCCAATTCCACACCGTGCTCAGTTTAGAGCTGAAATGTGTGTTTGATTAACAGTCTGAAGAGCATTCCTGTTCCTCTTCAGCTCGCCTCAGCCTCATTCGGATACGTTTCGGTCCTGGTTGAGAGTTTGATTGATGGTCTTTATGTTCTGCTCTTCTTCATAGTGCTTCTATACTTTTACTGTGTTATGGTTTTCTTTAATACAACCAGCAGTGAAAGTTTGTTAACTGTAACAGCACATTTGTCATTTTACAAATGTAAGGAACGAACGTTAATATTTTAGTACAAACTGTTGAAAGCATGTCAGAAACAGATCTGGAGTTTTGGCTGCCTGCATGACGTTTCTATTCATTGATTTGCTGAGGCTTTGTGTCTGCACGACTAAAAATATGCAAGTGCATTTTCAACATGACACTGAAAATAATGTGAAGTTTGTTGCATTATGCCACTGCAGTCTGTCCAAAATTCATTCATTCCCAATTACACGTTGTGTCTGCACTTGGTGCTGCACTTCAGAGTTTACACAGCGGGGATTTTCAACACATGCATGCCTTTAAATGACAAGCTCACTGTTAAGCTATGTAAAATAAACTTTACACCCTAACATTGACACAAATTATTTTGGGTTTGAGTTTTATTCACAAAACAAAAGATTTTTCAGCACAGCTGGAAGCCTGACATGGTCTTTCCTCATGCTTCATTAAACTACTAAGCACAGACAGAGATGTACAAATATTAAGTCTAACACTATTAGACTAAATTTTAATCTGTAGACCAAATGTCTGACACAAGGAGTCCTCCACACTTCATGATTAATGAAGAAATGAATGAATTATTTTCTGTCCTTAAATAGCGCACACTGCAGAAATGTTATGCTCTCTGTCTAATTCCAATTCCATTTCTATCTATAAATGAACGTCTATATAAAATATTCTTCTTATGAGTTGTTGCAGAATATTGAACTGTTATTATGAAGGTTGATTTTTCTTTTAAGATATTTTATTCGTATTCTTCCTTTTTTATGTTTAGCTTAGTAAACAAGTCATATACTTGTGAAAATAGCAAATAAAATCCTCCTATTTCTTTTATTTATAAATTGTTATAAATTGTTGTTCTTTAAGCCCTAGATTTCCTGATGCCTATCCCCATGCTCTTACCAGCTTCACCTCACTCAGACATAGCCAGTCATATGTGGTTATGGATGGAATCAGCAGACTTGGGTGGAAAGCAAAGAAGGGACTCAACCCTGGTACCTGTGTTGGTGGGCTATTGTGTTAGACCGCTGCACCACAAGAGGACAGCATCTTATTCTAAATCATACATTTTTGCTACTACAAAAGTAATGCAACACAAAACAGCAAAGCCAGATGCGTTTAATTTTGCACATCCACAATTTAAAATACGCCCATTTTCAGTTCGTCTCAAGACACCAACTCAATGCAAAAACACCTACAGCTTGTAAAGCGCATGAGTGATGCGCTACAATGTAATGAAGCCATGCAAAGCTAATCAGTGCTTTTTATTTTGTATTGGTGCACTGAAGCGCTTAAAAGTACAAAATACAACAGGTCCCCTCCCCACAAAGGGGATTCACAAGGGACGTCTCAAAACTAATAAATCATTCTGATTTGAAACATAAACCTGCTGCTTTAAGACCACCACAAAGACAACAATACATAAAATGAATTACAACTGCATGAAACCTTGCAAAAAAAAAAAAAAATATATATATATATATATATATATATATATATATAGAGCAAGGTTTCATGCAGTTGTAATTAGTTTTTTGTTTAAAATGCTTCAAACTGCAGAAACACATCAACTTTAGTAAAAAAAAAAAAAAAAGACTAAAAACTAAACCGATTCTAAATTTTTTTTGAAAATACGCAAGGTTTAGTGCATCAAGAACTGCAACTATAATAATACAAATCATTATCCAAAAACAAGCATTATGTAGTTAAAATAAGACATGACTTAAATTTCAGAACTACAGAATTATCTCAAAAGACAAACAAAATTATTCTAAATTATAGAACAGATCCAAAAAGAATATGGTGAACTCAAAAAGCACAGAGAACTGCAGACACCAGCAAGAACATTAGAATGGTAGCAAAAGCTTTTCTGAAAGATTAGAACGTCATAATATTATTATTAGTAGTAGTAGGAGTAGTAGTATTAATAATAATAATAATAATAATAATAATAATAATAATAATAATCCTGTTAATTTAAAAAAGGCAAGTAAAAGAGGGTAGCGTGCAGATTTACCTTATCATGTTAACAAACAAAAATCCTTCCATAAAACAAAACCACACAGAAAGAAATGTTATAAAAGCACTGCTGAAAATCCAGAAAGAAATAAGAATAAAAAGACTTTGAAAACCAATAAAAAGTCAGTTGTGTATCATGTAAACTAAAATCCAAAAAGAGAATCAAAAGCTTAGAAATTGAGGCATATCATGTTTAATAAAAAGTGAAATTCCAGATAATAATTATGAACAATCCTAAAGAAAAAAAATTAAACATGCATGCATTAAAACAAGTAAAACACATGTGAAACAAACAGTTTTTGTATTTGACACTGATTTATCCAAATTTATTCAACTCTATTGCTAAAGATGACATTTTTTACCTTAATTAATGTTGCCCTGGTTTTAAAAGAAAGACAAACAGAAAGAACGATGTGAATGAGCATCAGGATCCAGCAGGCACACAGAATAAATTCCTGAGATCTTACCTTCAGTCTCCAAATCCTTCATGGTAACGATGAGGAACAACACCAGCGACGCAACTCTGACATCCATTATGTACTCGTGTGTGAGCGCACAGAGCAAGTGTGTGTACCAGTGTACGTGTGTGTGTCAAGCCTTTGTGTTGGTCAGAGCCAGTCTGTAGAACACAGTGTGGTTCCTCCGTGCTGAGCAGAGTGTTAAGATAGAGGGGCAGGAAAGCACTCCCACATGGTCTGGAGGTGGGGACAGAGGGTGGGAGACATACGGACAGAGTGAGTGAGAGAGAGAAAGAGAACCCTGGGGAAAGTGGAGGGGTGTGGAAACAGCTTCTTTAGTAAGACAAACGTCCCAATCAAAATGTTTTGGCTGAGTCTGGAGTGCCAGTCTGAGTTTATCCTTCTCTCTCTCGATATTTTGCACCATTTGACTCAACACCACTAATGTATTTTCTGCAAAAGTTTTGGCATGCTGGTACTCCTTTGGCACACTTTGACATCAATCTAAACATCTAGTTCATGCATAGTCCAAAAACGCTTAAGCCTATTTAGAGTCACAGATGGCAGAGGCAAGAACCGACTTTGAACAAGGTGTTAATCCATTGCAGTGGACTCCACACACACAGAGACACTTCAAAGACACAGTCTAAACTAACTTACTGGAATACCTGGAGCAATACAGGGGACAGGCAAACCCCATACAGGGCAACGGCTGAACCAGGAACCAAAACCAGGTCTCTGCAGATCAGAACAATATATCACGCTGGAAAATAACTTAGGCAGATTCAAACTTATTTCTAGGTAGTTTATATGCATTAGATATAAAATGTGTTGATAGGCTACCAAAGGTGGCAGTTTCACAACATGGTGTACAGCAGCAAACTCACAAGAGCCAGAACACCCTATAAAACCATATGTAGAACTCAATCACGCAAACTCTTTTGAAAACAGAAACAAACAGAAACAAACACACACACATACACACACACACACAAACAGTTTGCCTACTTGCAAGTATAAAGAATATTCCTATAATTGTGGGGACATTTGGTCTCTCTCTCTCTCTGTCCCTCTCTTTTTCTTTTCTCTCTACATAGGTATATACTGCTCACGAAAATTAGGGGATACTTTAAAAATGAAACCTCCCATAATGTAAAAAACCCTCAATTCTGTAGTATATACACCTCACATCAGCGGTTTCTGATTGAAATAGGACTACACAACGCATGGCTTACCTTTTAATATCGCGCTTTTGCATCACAAGCTCATATGGATTTAATTCCGTGAGTTAATTGCTGTAGTTACAGACCACCAGTTTCATATCTGTCTGTCGCATTTTAAAAAACTTTTTAAACTGCATCCATGCTAAGATATTTAACTGGATA
The DNA here is from genome assembly GCA_034779995.1 of Parotocinclus haroldoi. NCBI lineage: Eukaryota > Metazoa > Chordata > Actinopteri > Siluriformes > Loricariidae > Parotocinclus > Parotocinclus haroldoi. Next base: position 5,561 of record JAUZST010010478.1, on the reverse strand, counting down.
TTAGGTGGCTACATTATATTACACGTAAACGCTCAAATTTAAGAGTTTTAGCATTTTAAGAAGTCTGAATATTAACGACACGACACGACACAACCCAACCCGACAATGTTAACGGAACGTGCAGTCGGTTGGTTTCATATTTAAAGAGAGCCGCAACTCATACACAAGGCTTAACTAATACATTGTGTGGTTTACATTCGTTTAATTTATTTTCCACCGCAAGTCAGTAAGCCTTTACTTAGGACACATATGTCGGGAACTGCGCATGCGCTACACATTCAACTAACGATGGACGGTCCCTTTTCGTAGTTTTATTGCTCATTTGGTACTGGGATATCGAGTACTGCATGAATAGAAAATAGTAAACCTGAGCTATTTTCTCTACGCCTGTTACCAATTGAAGGAACACCCACATACCAATCCAGTGTCCTTCTCATTCAGTGCCATAATAATGAGGCATGAATCAGACAAGCCTCAAACGCAACCTCTGCACCTGGGGGTCATTCACGGCCAGCGGACAACTATAATTTGGTAGGTCACGTGCACACTGAGACAATTTGCCAAAGGCCACAACTACGTCCAGAAGTTAAGGATCAGTCCCTGATCTACAGGAGCAGTGCACCTCCGCTGCCTTGTAAATGATACTAGTATCATCGCACTACATAAAGGTTGATTTTAGAGGTTAGATTTTACAAATAGTTTCTTAGTTTAACTTTATCGTTAACATTTCATGGAATGAAGTCTAGTTTAGTCCGAATAAAACCCCACCAGCTAGAAAGTTGATAGAATCCAGCATATCTCGAGATATTAACAGTAAAATATACACTATGATCCATTAATCCCTAGAGCTACAGATATTACAAATATAGCTTTTGCTTCATTTAACACTCAGTTCAACTCTGCATCATCTACTGACCAAACCCTACGTGAATTAGTTAGTGGTTTAGGAAAGGAAAAACAGAAATCTGTCGAGTTTTTGCTCTCTGAGGAACAAGAGTCTGACAGTAAAATATACAATGTGATCTGTTAACATACTCACGTAAATATAAACTCAATCTAATCATCGCATTCTTTCAGCAGTTCCTTTTAAACTGGCGTGAGAGAATTTCAAAACAATTCAAGAAAATATTTCCACTCATTATTTGTGGTAGCAGAGCCTCATGTAATCAAATGGAGTTCATCAAAAGGAGTGGGTGTACTACGGTAATCCCAGTAGTCGACAGAGGGTTTTATGGAAAAGTTACACATTATTTAAAAGATCCAAAAGACAAACCTTTAAATTGTTAAATATCTGCTGAAGGGACAAACACAATGTTCAGGTGTTAGGAACTGCATGTAAATCTGAACAAAAAGAAACATGCTGTCATTAAACAACCAGTGGCACCAAAAGTAAAAGGTTTAGATGCTTACTGCAGAATCTCAACTTAATCGCAAAAAAAATATCTAATTGGTCTCAGAAATGAAGCATGATGTGATAAAGAATAATCCAAAAAGAAGAAAGAAAGAAATGCTGAGGACATTAATTAATTTTGAGTAGATTACGTTTATGAATTGATTAAGCATATGCATTTAATAAATTCTGTATTCTTTTTCTGAGACTTTTTCGTGCTGTTTAATTCTTGGATAGATTCAGGAATTCATCCTGAGTGCTGGATCTTTTCCACGCTGCAGGTCTTCTCTTCAAGGTCTCTGCAGAACTTTTTGGAAAAGCTAAAATGTTTAGGGAGCTTAAGCTTGGGGGCTGAGTTGGGCCAGCTTTAGCTCAACTTTCCCCTTTATTTTGTTGAGTGACATATTGGAACTGTGATGTGACATGGCGCATATAAACTTTAAACTTAGATCATGTAGTCTGAGTCTATAAGTGAGAATATTCTATTAAACCTGTACCATTTACTTTAACTTTAATAACTTCTGATAGTTCCATTATTGAATAATTAAATTTCATAAATGTCCTGAACTTTCCATTTCACCCCCCACATTAGCTGGAATGTCAATTTTGAGGCAATATAAAATTGATTTCTTAACTCTTACTGGTATCCAAGTCCCTTCAGAACATAAACATGCACACACATGCATCGATAAGCGCTAAGTCTGGTTCTTAGAACACTATACGTTTGTAAAATGCTGCTTTTGATGTTTAAGGAATCTGAGAACAAATCTTCAAGGATATGCATCAGCTCTAAATTTGAATCAGGAGCTTCTTTTTTAAGAGTATGACCCTCTGAAAAATTTTAATTTCAAATAATAGGCTATAGTTACAGTTAAGTCTGATTTCCAGTCTCATCAGGTCCAATGACCAAAACAATAAACATTGTGCAAGTGCTGTATTCTCAGATGAGCCATAACATTATTACCAACTTAACATGCATAACAATGTTTATGTAAATGCTACTTATCAAATCAGAATTCACGGTTTATACCCAGAACCAGAATTGCCCACTAGATTATCACCTGGAGTATCATACTCTCTCCATCGGCTTGTTTTCTTCCCACAGTGCATCCTGGTACCATCATGGCCCCAAGGGAATCTAAAAGAAAATGGGTCTCATCTAAAATGATGATCATTCCATTACTCCAGGCATTAGTTCAGGCACTAGTGTGCCCATTGTAGATGCTGGGCTGGACAGGGTTCAGCATGATCAGCACTCTGACTCAGCAGGGGCCAAAGTATTCCTATAACAGCATTAAACATTACTGCGTCTTGTACCACAGCACCATTTCTGAGCGTTCAGACAAGAAGGAATATCCTTTATTATCCTTGCACATTGATAGACCTTGGGCATGAATGTCTCTGATTGGTTGTTTATCCCTCTACTGCTCCCCACTGCTGATGGGGAGAACTTTGTAAGCTTTAGAGACGCTCTGACCCAGTGTTCTGGCCATAATGGCTTGCTCCTTGCTATGATCAACAATTGTTGTTATTTTATCTTTGAGTGCTCAAATGATTTAAGGTATTCAGATTATATCATACTATGTAAGAATGGTTTAATCAGGATTCAAGCAGCCATAATTTACTAAACCATCTTTAGATTTAGGAAAAATCATGAACTCACACTTCTCTATAACATATACGCTACCCAAACAGGTTGTTTCCCTTTTTGTTGCCCCAGGTTTGCTCAGTCTGGATAATTGTCAAGCTTTGAGAAAATGTTCTTCTGTAAACAGCAGTAAGGAAGTTAATTTGACTTGATTAAATTAGATGAAGTAGATTTACTTGCAAACAACCAAACATCTTAAAAAATAGTATAAGAACTATTGCAGGGTCTGAACAAAACTTAGTTAAACTGGGCTCAAAAACTGGGTTATTCGGGTTCATCTGCCTCAAATCAGGGCTTTCTGTGTTTAGTAAAATGTGAGGAACCCAGTGGGATCTGATATGAGAAATTTCACAAGAGGTTTTACACAATTGAAATCCACTTATGATCAATTGTTCCTTGAGTCTGTGTTTATGGACATATACTGTACCACAAAATATTTGCATAGCCACAAAAACTTTATACACTCTGCATGTATAATAAGGTTCTTTTTTGGTTCTGGTCCCTCTGTAGCCTCTCATGAGAAAGTGGCACAGAATGAGAGGACGTTTACTTTGCAGCATTGTGTTGCAGGACCTGGCTCCTTCCCAAGCAACACTCAAAGAACTGGAGATAAGTGCAATAATGCAGATTCCTTCATCTGTTCCTCACAGCCTCTGTTTGTCAAGAGCATAGTTTGTGCTCTTGCAGATCACTGTGGCTCCTGAAGCAAGCTAGCACAATGAGTGTGGTTCAGGGAGGTCCATTATCTTTGTGCACAGTTCAGTGGCAGTGCTAATCAGCATCACCTGGCCTTGCTTATTCATGACCACCAAATAATATCAAAGCCAGGTGTGTTAAAGGGAACAATCCCATCCCAAATCTGTTCCTCTTTCATGTAGAGTCCAGGAACAAGATTTGGTCATGATTTGAAATGGCCAGATAAATTATGTCTCCTGTAGCTCTGCCAATAAACAGACTGTTTGTAGTCCATGTTTTGGGAATATTGGAGTCAGATTTGATGAGAAATTGAAATGTTTTAAGAATTCCACAATTCAGAGTTGACCCCAAAATCAATAAATCAGGTTACATTTGGATATAGACAGGGCAAGTGGAAACATCACACATTTTAAAAATACATACACACTACAGAGGTAAATAAAATGTTTAAATACATCAGTTAAATCCCCAAGCCATTTTTATACATTTGTATGTGCTACGTATGTGAGTCCTTTAGAATTGTCTATATTTCTGCATAAATATGAGCTAAAACATCAGCAGATCTCCACACTGGCTAATGTTAATGTTCATGAGTCAACCAATAGGAGAACACTGAAAAACAATGGTGTGCATGGCAGGGTGGCAAGGAGAAAGTTACTACCTTTCAAAAATAACTTTGCTGCCCATCTGAAGTTTGATAAATATCAAGTGAGTTTTTGAAGTCTTTCCCTTTCTCTCCAAATGTTCAGGTTTTGTTTCCAGAATCTTAGCCCCAGAAGTGTAGTTTTTTTGAAGCTCAGAAGATTTATCCATTGTTTCTTTCCACTAAATCATCTTTTTGTTCTCTTTGCCTTGTTTTTGACAGGCTTCAGGATTCAGACTCCTTGTGTGATCTATTCCTAGAAAAAGAAAGCAGTAAGTAGTTTGTAATGTACTATTTCCTCTTCTTGTATCACTAGAGTTCTTTCAGAAGTGTTTAGAGTTTCCACAACTTCAATTTCATTTTACTCATGGCTAAAATGAAATCAGCTATGATGTTCCCATACTTATTCATGTGGACAGAATTTATTTGTCTATTATTAAGACTTAAACGAAGATCACATTACACAAGGAGTAAAAGCAGAATCCAGGTCAATCCAAAGCATTCACTGTTTCCTGCAACTGTGGGATGGCTCAACCGGCCCTGATGTTTTAGGGGTTAGTAATGCTCTCTTGATGGGAAACATCTGGATTAGAAGGAACCCCAGAGTCTGTGTAGGTGTGTGGCTAATTGAGCTCGGTCATGTTCCCCAGTTACTTCAACAAGGGGAAATCCAAAACATGAAACTGTAACTGTGCTGTTTAAATTTTACCTTAAAAATCATCTCAAGTTAATTCTTCTTTTCATTTGTCCATCATCACAGCAGCTCAAGATCCTGACTCTCCTCCACCATGCTCAATTTAAATAATACATTGTTTCCATCAACACCCGCATTACGATTTTCTTGTCATACATTCATTCATTTAAGGTTATTTTGGTCCAGACAGCACAGGTGTATCATGATTACAATAGGGTATCTAGTGCTGGATGTTTAGGTTAGGGTATACATCTCTCCACAAAATTACAGGATAGTGATCACAAGAATTAGGGGCAATTTACACTTTCTCTACCACATGCAGTGCATCAAAAGTACCTCTTCTAGCTGAGCTTTACTGTTTTACTGGTAATACTTGTTAATGCCATTAAATCCAACAACTGTAATCAGATAGACAGTTGTTATTCCAGTTCTACTAAGGTGATGGAATACGTTGCTACAGTTGCCACATATGTATATATGTATATATATA
>JAUZST010010477.1:0-12395 GCA_034779995.1 Parotocinclus haroldoi | reverse complement strand
CCAGAAGGTCTAGGGTTCAAATCCCACCTCTGCCAAGCTGCCACAGTTGGGTCCTTGAGCAAGACCCTTAACCCACAGCTGCTTGGATTGTATCAGTTGTAAGTTGCTTTGGATAAGGGTGTCTGCTAAATGCCGTAAATGTAAATGATGTACTCTAAATGGGCATTGACTTGAGTGTGTGCGTGTATATATAACTCGTCCTGATATAACCTTGTGTATAGGTATAAACTTGTGCGCGTGAGATGCGGATAGCGACGTAAAATAAAAGCGAACCTTAAGTAAAGAACTTGCACACTTCTGACTCTCTGCCAGGCAGGGGTTCACTCCAGGCCCTGACTGTATTTTGTTTATCACTTTGCAGGGGATAACGACGGCATCCCGCTGGTGTCTAGCATCAAGATCCGCGAGGAGCAGCGCATGACCACCACCAACCCCTGGATGATTCCATCGGTGGACGCCTGGCCGGAGGATCACACCTTCATCTCCACCCCGTTCTTCAACTACACCCACCAGGACTATTACCGCTTCTTTAAAGACATCAACTTTAAAGATGGGTGGCACATGTGGGAAGACACCAGAAACCTCACGGCCGCTCTTCCCACCCCCGGGGTCGAGGTCCACTGCTTCTACGGGGTGGGCCTGCCCACGCCTGTGACCTACATCTACGACGAACAGTTCCCCAACGCCGATCCCATAGACATGCTGTACGACGACGGGGACGATACGGTGGACAGCCGCAGCATGAGCCTGTGCAAGCGCTGGATAGGCCGGCAGGAGCAGCCCGTGTACGTAACCGAATTCAACGGCATGGCTCACCTGGACATCGTCTTCAACCAGAAGGTCTTTGGCGCCATTCAGGAGATCCTGGAGGGGAACATCAAACACGATCAGGGTGTCCGGACGGTCGTGGTGAAAGAGTATCGACCGCGTGTGCTCCTCAACCAGGTCCCGTAGATGACGTTTGTGGCTGATTTTCATTTTGTAAATAAATCGGTAGTGTCGTGTTAAAGGAATAGTTTTGATTCCATCAGTTCATGTCTACGTCAGGATACGTTTTTTTTTTCCCGATTTCCAGACATGTAAATTGCTTATATTATGATAAAATGTTAATCAGGTTTTCTCAGTATAGGAGAAGTGATGAAATTATTGTTCGTAGTAATCACACACACTCGATTACAACCCAAAATTAGAAAAACAAAGGCTGGGACTGTATGGAAAATGCTAATTAAAAAAAAAAACAGTGTAACTTTTGACTTTTTTCTTTGCTAACAGTGAACCCAACATATGTCAAGTTTTGTATCAGGTCAACTTAATTGCATTTGTTAATAAACAGCAATCTCTGCATTTCAGGCCTGAAACACATTCCCCAAAAAGGTGGGATGGGGAAATTTAGGGCTGGTAATGAGGGGAAAAAAACAGGTGATTATAATCATGATTTGGTACAGAAGCAGCACTCAGGAAAGGCAGAGAGTATGAGGAGCAAAGGTGGGCAGAGAATGCTTAAAAAGAATGTTTCTCAAAGCAAGAGTGGATAGGAAATGCATATTTCTTCCTCTACAGTGCATAAGATCTGTTAAACAATTCAATGGTTAGGAATTTCAAGGCGTAAAGGTTAGGGTTTCACCAGAAAAGACAAGGCAAAGCATGAAATATCTTGGGTTTATACTGTCTGCAATGAAATAAAAGTCCAAATAAATGTACGGAACGCTGCTTTTTTTAATTTGCTTTTTTTCCCTCAAATGTTCTGGGTTTTTGTTGTTGTTGTTGTAGTAACGAAACAGAGATTTTTGGGTACGTATTCAGTCAAAGCCTGCTGGAGTCGGTTGCAGTCAGAGGATTGCGGGTGGAATCCTGAAGAACTGATGGCCAGTGCAGTTTTGTACTTTTCTGGGTTTTTTTTTTTTTTATTGATCTTTGCATGGCCAGAAGTAACCTTGTGTCCTAGTTTTTGCGGTTGATAAATGCATCTGTGTCTCTGTCTACTGGGAAAAACTAACTTAACTAGGCGTATTAAGTAACAGAATGCTGTGCTTTGATAGTTAACAACACTTAAGTAAGTGTGCAACAACGTCATGTACTTTTTATACTGAATTAACTGGCGATGTTTATCATTTTATGTGCAGTGTATATATATTAAAGGGTTATGGGAACTGATACTGTACGTCTTCATTATTTCTGTACATCCGCTCGATCGGTGCTTGCAGTGATACAAGGGCACTTGTTGCCTTTCATGCCAGGGCTTCCAACTGGTATTTTTCAGCCGGATGATGCTCGACATAGCTACACATAGTGAGGTTTTTCCAGGAATGTCTGTTCGCGGATCGCAACATGTCTGCCTGCCTGGTGACCAGATTTATCACCAATCGAGCATTTATGGGACCTGCTTGGCTACTAGCTTCAGCAACCGATGAGTGTGGACGGTCTAGAGGACAATGTGAGCGAAAGTATTGCATGATACCATACGGAACCGGTAGGCCTTAATTCCTAATCTTGTATCCAAGCTAGTGGCGGCTTAACAGGGTAACTGTAGCCTCCTTTCACTTTTAACATTGTACATTTACATCATTTAGCAGACAGTCTTACAATCCAAGCCATTGTGGGATAAGGGCCTTGCTCAGGGACCCAACTGTGGCCGAGGTGGTATCCGAACCCCGGACACCTACCTTAACCGCTAGGCCACCATAGTCCCACTTTATGATCACTCTACATATCACTATAACATTCACACATCTTAAGTTCCATTCATTTCCAACACCTTTGTGTTTATAAAGAATCTAAAAGGCGCATACCCTATGAACCGGATGCATACGAAACGTAAAGACGTCTGAGATTGCTGCACACTATCATCTACGCAGCATCCAAAGCCTAAACTGTCCTCCCACTACACAATACACAACACCGTGGTTCTCCAGTTACAAGCGCACGTTAACAATCACGCACACTTTAGAACAAAATGTAAACAAGCACGGTGGAACTCACGGGATGCACACAACCAAGAGGGAATGGGTCCACTTGAGAAAACACTAATTTCCAAAACAAGTGATGCCGTATTGCCTTTAAACACCTTTAAACCTTTAAATCTAACCAGCTGTTTGACCAACATTTTGTTATAACTGTTAGGACCTCGGTCGTGGAAGTGAAGGACGTTGTTGGGGTGGTCGTTAAACAGGGCTTATCTGTATACTCTAAAGCAATGTGATTTAGCAGAGCCGTCAATATCTCTCAGATGGAAGCTTTGTCCACGTTGTCATTACTCCATAACGCGCTGTTTTTCTTGCGCCGTTCAGCAACCCTTGACCTGATCTGGGGGCTCAATGTCTGGAAAAGTCGATTTTCTGAACGCACACAGGTCATCTGTTTGGATGGTTAAAGAATGGGTAAAGAGGTCATCGCAGGCACTGGGTTGTCGAGAGCAGACGGACAGGTATTCTGTTCTGTTGTTCCAAACTGCAGTGGTCATCATAATAATTAATAACTGCACAGATTAATCTGTTTAGTTTGATGTGTTGGAAATTAAGTTGGATATGTTAGTTGAGGTTCTCATTGCCACAAGAGTTCAAACCCAGTGTTGCTACAGATAATCATTTACACAAAGTTATTTCATTCGAATTGTAGAAAAAAAACCTGACATTTTAAGGACACAGAAACTTCTTCATAGATCTTCTTTCGTTTAGTGCTGGAACTAACATACTAATGTAGCTAACAAATAGTAGCCTAGCGGTTAAAGTGCCAGAAAACGAGTATGAACTCGGGGCGCGTGAGAAACACGAATAAATCGCGAGAGGCGCCGAAGCACCAGGGGGCGGGCGTAAGCTCGAGCGCACATATGGCACGAGTAAACCAAGCCGGCGTGAGTCCCATTCAGGTCGGGCAGCCGGCTGGAGTGAGGCTTGTTGAGTGCCGACGGAGGAAGAGCATGATCTCAGGTGTGCGAGGAGCGCACAAGAACGGGATGGGAGACCCTCAAAGTGCCCCTAAAATACTAAAAACGCGTCCATCGGCACTAAAAGCCCCCGGATCGTTGCCACTATCCCTAAAAGTGCACGCAAGGGCACGAGCATGCCGGTTGTCGGGCGCACATACCAAATGAAGATCGAATGGAGACGACCTGGCCCCGAACAGCGCTAAAACCCACACCTAAATATCAGGAGAAGCAGCTGTTCGGAATCAGGTCGTAAATTGGATACTGGATATAAACCGCCTCACCGATAGCTCTGTAATGGGGACCGACGAGGACGGCCGAAAGCTCCGGGGCGAAAGGTAGGAACAGTAACAGTATCTATAGTTTATGTCTCTTTGTGTTTTTTGTCTTGATTGTGCTGTGCTGTGAATATTGCTACTGGCTGTTAAATTTCCTCCAGGATCAATAAAGTATCTATCTATCTCACGACATTTTCAAACCAGCTTTGTTGCTTTGTTATTTTCTTTGTTTGTTTTTTTTAAAGTAGACAATTCAAGCCCAGCAGACCTGATAAAGCGCCAGTCGGAGTTTTAGGTTTATGCTTGACACTTTGCAAGTATAAATCTTTGGCATAGGTGGGATTTGAACCCTGGACCATCAGAGTACAGTACCTTAAAATAAGGTACGTAAACACTTTTTATTTCAGTTTTTATTCTTCAGTCACTAGAAATTTTTCCACGTCTCTGTAACGACTATAAGATATATATTTATAACATAATGATAAAAAACGTTATTTTGTAAATTAAGTAGAACACTTGATTAAGCTTCAACGTCTGCTGAAGCGGCAATAATAAAGATTTTAACGCGGGAAATAAACGAAATAACTATTTTATATTTTATAAGCTTTCTTTTGGATTAGCACTTTTACTTAAAGTAAAGAATTTGTTTATTCCTGCCGCTCATTTTTTTGTTTTTTGGATCTTTATGTTGTTTGATGGGGGCACACTGGTACGGAGGTATGTGCTGGTCCGGATACCCAGATTTGAATCTTGGCCTTGGTGGAGTTTGTATGTTCTCCTCATGTCTCTGTTGGATTCCTGCTACATTACAAAGACACACGATAGGTCAGCTGGCGTCTTTAAACTGTCCCAGTGTGACTGAGTGAGAATATATGTGTGTGTGTGTGTGTGTCCCAAGCAATGGACTGACACCCTGTCTAGAGCTTTCCCGCTGTACCATTGGCTAGGCAAAAATGAGCTCCCCCACCATGCTTAACTGTTGGCAAGGTCTTCTTTACTTGAAATGATCCTGAACTGATTTTTACGAGAGATTCGTTTGTCTTTCACAGCCCACGGTTGAATTTATGTGTTGTGTTACTTTAGATGTTAACTTTTGTGTTGCGATCATCAAGGTGGTTTTCTCCTGTTATGTCTTGCATGCAGATCAAGCGAACATGCAGTCATGGGACGTTAAGTGCTCGGGCTTGGGCCGGGAAGCGATGTAGCTGACTGACCTCAATCACGGGGAGCTTTATGATGGGTCCCCACAGCTACTGTGCAGATGTTTGGAAGACTTAAAACCGTGGAAATAACCGAGCATTTTAAAAACCAAGCTGAACTACACCGCAAATTACAGGGAACTTTAAGATCATGTACCATGGCTATAAAAGTCATTTTTAACCACTTGTAGGATACAAACTAATGGATGAGGCACTGGCATCCTAAACCAAACATTGTGGGCTTGAGACCCATCCTGGTTGACCCTTCCTTCTGTTGGTTTTACAACATGGACATCCATGGATCGAAGCCATTCTTCTCTGAATCAGTAGGCTGAACATCTTAGAGTGAGACCACTTACGCTTTAGCTTCTTACTCACTACTGATTAAAAGTTCTAGAGTAATAATTCTAGGAAAGAATTGGGCCTTACACTACCTGGTTTACTCAACTACAGCCCAAAATGAACGAAAGGGGATGGAGTTCTTCTTTCAGCTGAAGGTCCAGGAGCTGGCACTGTATAAAAAGCAAATGTCGGAGGTTTGGCTTGAACATTGTCAGGCCTTGGTCTTCCATGGTTCTGCTGTCTGCTGGTTTGAGGAACCTTCATTGAAAAAAAAAGAATTTTAGGACAGCGCTAGCTCAGTGGTTAAATATGAATCGCTAAAAAAACAGTGTTGGGTCGATGAGCAATCTGCTTAAATGATATAAATGTACAAATGGCAGTCGGCAGTCATAAGAAGACGGCAGTCATAAGATGCTCTATGTGATCAAAAACCGACCAAAATGGAATGAAAATTACTGGAGATCTTCTCTCGGCTTGGCCTCTAGAAGCTGGAACGAGCAGGAAAACAAATGCTGGAGGTCTGGCCTGAACTTTGTTGATGCCTCAGCCATCCATGGCCCTGCTCCCTGCAGGTTTCATAACCCAGAGGCCGATGGATCCAAAGCCATTTTGCTAAAAACGGACTTTTAGGAGAGCGGTGGCTCGGTGGTTAAGGCTCTAAACAGTTTTTTAGGATCTCAGCTATAAAAGTCATTTTTATCCACTTGTTAAATGAAGTTAACTAATGGATAAGGCACTTTCCCAAAGCCAAGCTTTCTTGGTTTCAGGCCTGTTTTGGTTGCTAAATTGCCCATAATAGGTCGTAACCAGAAGGTTGCTGGATCGAAGCCATTCTCTCTCTGTAAAAATCCCGTTCCACCAAGCTAGCATTGTCAGGAAGATCCCTTAATATCGAACTGCTCTACACAATTGTACGTTAATCAAAAGAAAATAGAAAAGGACAGACATGATCATGTATTTATTAATTGTTAACAACAAGCCAAAGTATATGGAAGTGAACGGAGATCTTCTTTCAGCTTGGAAAGCCGGTATAAAGCTGGCATGGGCATAAAGGAAAACGCTGGAGGTCTGGCCTAAACTTCACTGATGGTTCAGAGATCTATGGCTCTGATCCTTTCAGGTTTCACAACCCAGAGGTCTGGACTGAAGCCATGCTGCTGAAAACGGACTTTTAGAGAAGTGGCGGCTCAGTGGTTAAGGTTCTGGACGAGAGCACAGTTCTTAGTCACAGTTTAAAACTCTTTAGTTATTCCAAATATAATGGATTTGCATCCCTTCTTGGACGCTCAATAGCCCAAAATACAGCGGCTCCCCGAGGCTGATTAATCCAAGCCGTCCTCTGCTAAAACTCCCAGTTCCTCCAAGCTGCTATCCATGATCTTCTCAAATGAACTCCTTCCTCTTTGGGCTCAAGAAAAAGCAATCAGAAGGTTATGATTTCGAATCCTTGCTCTGGTGCCACTGTTAAGACTTTCAGCAAGAACCTTAAACTTTTAACTGCTCAAACGGCCGGAGACTGGACGTGCCTCGTGGCCGGCCCAAGGACGGTAAATTAGCTGGGTCATAACCGACTGCACGACTGGTGTTGCGTTTGGGTTTTGGGGGCTGTCATACCAGAATTTGGGATTCCATTTCTTACTCCCTGCCAGGTGTGCGGTCCTGAAATCCCCGCTTGTCCGTGTACCCTTTTGTTTTTATGGCGTATTCTTTCCTTGCATTTTGGTTTCCTGTGTTGTGGCGTGTCTGCTTCTGCAGCCCCATATAACCGTGTTATCGTACGAGGGTTACCAGACTCACTTAATTCGGGATCTGAACGGACCCATTCTTGAGGCATGACCCTCGAAAGTTTTCCTCCTTATAACTAGGGACGCACGAACTCTGAAACAAGCAGTTTCCCAGGAAACAGACACGGGAACTGCAGCGAAATTAAAGACTGAAAGGTTTGTGCTTAATGAGTTGACATTTTTTTTTTACATTCTCAAAGCGTTTTCATTCTCAGAACCTTTTACAACCCCACATCAGGAATAGTTGTAACAGTATGGAAACTGCAATATGAACACACACACGGTGTTTCTTACATTTGTTTTTTTATTTTATTGCAGACAGTATGATCCTGAGATATGTCGTGTTTTTATCCGGTCAACTTCAATTCATTTGTTAACAAACATCCATTCTTGTACTTTAGACCTTCAGCTTCGGACAACAGAAAAAAAAATTAGGAGTGAATTTTGTAAATCCCTTCCAATCATTTCTAATGTCAGCCTCTTTGAAATGGCATCATTATTTCGTTTTTTCCCAACTCTTTATTAGCCCCAAATTGCTTCCGTGCCAACTTTTATGGAATGTCTTGTAGGGCTAAAAAGCAAAAAAAAAATAAATTAAAAAATCAATCTGTCCAGAAAAAGAAGAATAGTTTAGGTTTATACTGTCTGCAATGGAATAAAACTCAAGATTTGTATTATTATTATTATTATTTCCCTTAAATATGTTCTCTCTTTTATTAATTTTCATTCAGCATCAATTAAATAACTTTCATTCTGTTTCACTGTGTTTATTTTTGTTCTACTTGATGTAAAGCGTCCTTGGGTTTGAGAAAGGCATTATGTAAATTAAACTTATTATTATTAATATTATTATTCTGATATATCTAGGCTGCCCAAGCAGATCGGGTCCCTTTTTGAGTCTTGGTCCTGTCAAGGTTTCTTCCTTGTAACGTTTAAGGAGTTTTTTCTGGTCGCTGTTGCCCAGGCTTGCGTAATGAAGCTTCTTTGGGACGATGCTCCATTGTATAAAGTGCTAAAGAAATAAATGTGACTCTGACTAAGCTCTAGGGCAAGAAGGCTAGAGTCTATAGAAGGGGACAGTGGATGGAGATCTTCTGTCAGCCAGGCCTCTAGCTGCTGGCATGAGCTACAAAGCAAATGCTGGAGGTCTGGCTCGTACTTGGTGGATGCCTCAGTCATCGACGGGCCTGCTCTCTGGGTGGGAAGGTTGGCGTTAGCGCGCCCTATTATTTAGAGAGCACGGAAAGTGTGCAGCGGGGGCAGTTCGCACCACCTTCCCGCGACGCTGCGAGCAGTTTGAAATGAGGCAGTAGCTTGACGTTTGTCAGACGAAGCTCATGTTACCCCTCGCCATGGTGGGTCAGACTCGTCAAGCGGGCGACGGGTTAAGCGAAAGGCAAAAAATCAGTTGCGAAACCGAGTTTACAAGGTTCTCCAACACATATGGTCCATTTATACAGAACGCAGGCCACATTGTGTAGCGGCGGTTAAATAAACGCGCAGTGGCGAGGTTGTTTAATCAGACAGGATTTGTTTGAGATTGTTAGTCTTCACGTCAGTCAATTCAAAATAATTTACCGTTTAACACAGGACACGGGACAGAAGAAAATAAACCAGAAGTGGAGCCGTGTTTCGTGTCATGACCTCCGAACAGTAAATGACTGCGAGCGGCTCGGTAAAGTTTGGCTCGCGTTGACGCCTTGTTTAGCGTCTCGGTTTCCCTTTTGCGTGATGCTTTTTTTTTTGTTTTTTTTTGTTTGTTGGGCGACTCTTTAAGAGAACGTATGTATTTATTGTACTGAATCCATTTACAAAGACACATTATTTCCTATCCTATTTACATATTTACAATCGGTATATCTGCGTTTACCTTTCGCTCTGTTACTCGGACGTTACTACCAGAAGCGGCATGACTAGCTTTAGCGCTTAGTGCAAACGGATATGAGGGGAATCTACACAAACGGAAACAAGCGGACAGAGTCCTTCCGATTTCAGGAGTGTCCGGGCGACGGTGCGTCCCCCAGCCTGACGCTGCCCAGGAAGGTGGCGTGATCGGTCATGCTGATGAGCGAGTCCTCGTAAACGATGCGGATGGAGATGCGCTGGTGGGCTCGCAGCACGCTCACGCCGCCCGTGTAGCACGTGTTGAACTTGCGCTGCCCGGTCTCGATGCTGCAGGTGCAACGCAGGAAGGGCTTTCGGTCCACCAGCACCTCGTAGCTCGCGATGTCCGTGAAGTTCAGGTAGTAGATCTGAGCCGAAAGAGAGAAACAGGGGGGAGGGGGGGGGGGAGTTTGGGGGTCAGAGCGTAAAGCTGGAGCTTTATTGCATAAACAAAAGCTTTAGCCAAGCAAACGGGTCATTCTTCAACCGGGGGATCGTTTTAACCAACTTCACTAAACCAGACTTAGAACTAAAGTCTAGGATTTTGTTAGCATTGCCGTTCCTTGATTAGTGATTCTAAATGATTGATCTGAAGCTCCTAATGAGAAGCTTGTACGAGTCTGAATCGTTAAAGTCGGAGTTTGTGGATCGCGAGCGGCTCGGTCGGGTTTAAGCCGGACTTAACAGATCCAGGAACGAAGCTCCGATCGGCCGCGGACGGCGTTTGAGAGAAAGACGGCGAGTTTAAAGACGGGGGAACGACGTGCTGGAGAAAATCAGAAAGAAAAGAAGGATCTGATGGAAGAGAGGAAGCTGCTGATGCTGTATAAGCGTCCCGTAACATTTCTGACTGATCCCCAACATCAAAACCAGCTACAAGATCGGTCACTTCATTCTAAGAGCTCAGAACGTTCGATTTGCTCTACGGACTCAGCGGTATAAAGATAATGCTGGCATCGTTGCTAGGTTACATGTGTTTATAATACTTATGCAGCTTAGGTTACACTTAGACTAACTCTAGCATAATAAATAATACTGTTAACATCCGAGCTATTTATTTTGTAAGAATGTTTGTATAACGTGGGGTCGTTAAAGTATCCCCTAATTGAAGAATCACCCGAATGCATGAAGCTGATACTGACTGACTTCTCTGAGCTCAAAATATGACGGAGTGTACCAAAGCGCTCGAGAGCGAAATTTAGACCAGCCACATTCCGATAACCGGGTGACGAATCGATGCTCCAGCACTCACAGCAGCAGCTCACCTGGTTACCCCGAATCCACTCAGGACATCCAGACACTCAATAAACAGCCACGGTTCAACTGAACTGCGCCAAAAAACAACGAGGGTTTTTTTTTTTTTTCTGGAACCGGAAAATGACATTTTGACATCTAAATTTAAAGCAAAGAAAACGATGTGGTTTGGGTTAATGCGTGGGTTTTTTCAGGGCTTTTTGCGGCCTAGCCATGTTCCGCTCTAAAAATAAACCCGCACTTGTTAAAAAGTACTGTGGAATACGCACTCTGTTCGGGGACCCCCTCACTTTGGCTGTGGGCTTGCTTGGACCAACAGTTGCTCACAGATTTTCGGTCTTTCCATCCTGTGCCCCTAACCCACATGAATATCGAGGACAGACTATATTAAAGCGAGGCAAAGAGTGGAAATCTGTCATTCAGGTGTGTGTAACTACATCAGCGGTCATGTCCTCGCTTGCTTGTTAGCTCACGTTTGGACTCGAGACCGTTCTCACTCGGTTAGAGCCATTTTTCCTCGTGTTGGTGTCCACGTATTTCCTCTGGTTATGTTTAGCGAGCTGTGAATGGTGTTTGAGTTTTTGTGCCTGTCCTATTTTCAGTAGGTTTGCTTCGTTTGTCCCTCCACCACCTGCATATTCTCTCTAACCTAGATCTATATGAACAGCCGTCGAGTCTCCGTTTCCTCTGGCTGATCTTCTGTGCTTTTCCTAATATCGCCTGTAGGTTCAAACTGGGGTTGAGGCCAACATGGTGACCAAACGCCACACCCGGGCCTGCCTTCAGTGCTAGGTCCTGGTAAGACTAAGGTCAATGTTCTTCAGTGGAGTTGAGACCTCAAACGAGCAAACCGGTTCAAGCGAGGAACGTTCAAATTAATGTAACGATTTAAATGTTACAGGCTTCAAAACCAGTAGTCGGTATAAAGGAAGTCCTGGAAACCTGAAGCACCCAGAAGAAACCCTTGCATGAGGAGAACATGCAAAATCCCAGACTCGCACCTGAGGCTCTGGAGCTATGAGGCAAGCACTGCACCTCCTGGTCGCCCCAACAAATTCCGGTTAAGAAACAGAGGCGTGTTGCGGCGCTCTGGCGAGAGCGGGCTTCGTTTTTGTGATTGGGAAAACCACTGTCTGATGGAAGTGATGCGGATGAGGAGGGATCCCAATCGTTTGGCACCGATTCCGTAATTATCACCGCAGAACCGGCTCAGAGCCTTATCCGTCATCTGCCTGTCGTGAGGGGCGAGCGCGGCGGCACCCCGGGTTCATTCGATCCCAGCGGCTTCGTTCATGACGTGGGCATTTTCGGGGAGGTGGTGATGCTGCTCAGCGCCAAATTCTTCGATCGTCAGTCACTATCCTTTTGCTGACAGTTTTTGCCGCTGCGATTCGCAGTTGCTTTGGGAAAATAAATTAGCCCTCGTTTGGATTTGGTGTCAGGCCAAAGAAAACTGCTTGGTGGATTATGGGAAGAACTTTACTAACTGATTGCAAACGGATGCTGACGATTTGTCCAAACTGCAGGTGTAAGGGGTTCACATCCAATACATGCAACAGGTCGTTGATCAAAATGGATGCTGATTGGCCATTACCATGGTGACAGACTTTTTATGCTACTGTAATGTGATTATAAAGGTTATTTTAAATTTTACGTATGTTACACACACACACACACACACACACACACACACACACACACACACACACACACACACACACACACACACACA
>JAUZST010010476.1:0-12396 GCA_034779995.1 Parotocinclus haroldoi | reverse complement strand
TGTGGTGTGTGGAATGCACAGTTTTCGGTCTCACCTCATCTACTCCCCCCCCCCCCCCCTTCCCGAGGCGTTTTACAGGGGGGCTCAGATGCACTTCATTAAGACCGTCCTAAATTACACGAGACACTTTATCACGCTGTACCCCGTGTCCCCTCGCTCGCCCTGCTCTCTTTATTTCAGTCTGGCAGGAGAGTAAAGTCCGTTCTCTGTGCCCCGGCCCGTCGCTCCATAAGTGGAATGGTAGGAATGTACCCAAGACACAAAGGCAAGTGGGGCTAAAAGGGGGCGTTCCTGGCAACGGCTGGAGGGAGCAAAGAAAGGCACGGCTCAGCGGGGAGGCCACATTTAAAAGTGTCTTCTTAAAACGTTTTCACCGGCAGGCAGGGGCCAGCGTTTGTGAACCGGACCGTCGTTTGCATTTGCAGAATTCTCACCGATGATCTTGGGTTTTTAATCCAAGTTTCTGGCACTGTCGACCCCACGGGGTCCAGTTAAAATCCCGGTTGTTTAGGGGTGGCCTTTCCGGGTCTCAGAGCCCCTAACTTTGGGACGCATTGCTCCCTACCACTTAAGGTTCGATTCACAATACTCGAGTTTCGTTTGCAGTAATATATACAATGCATAGCAGCAACAACAACAACAACAATAATAATAATAATGATGATGCCCTCTGGTGTTCAGAAAGTGCAATTGCTTCTTATGGCAAAACAATAAAGCTAAAATCCAACTCGACGTTTTGTCGAACAGCTCCTTCTAGCAAGCCACAAACACTTAAGAGAACATGCCAAAGTACCCGATCGAACCATGGCCGCTGAAGGTGTCCTAAGCAGGTGGCGATCTCCAGAGCAGCGACGCCACGCCTTGCCTTTTTTATATTTCCACCCGCTTAACTCGTTCGAAAGGCGGAACCGACCCGGCGTCGTGTACCCGGTGGCCATCTTTCAGGAGCCATGGCCTCAATAGTGACAGGAAGCAGGCGTCACTGGGGCTCGGGACGGGTCAGTCGGGGCGACGTTGGCCATCTGCGGTGCCGGAGGGTTCAGCGGAGATGAAGTGATGAGCTCTGACAGCACGGAATGTTCTCAGAGAAGGAGGACTGTGGAGCGATGGAAGCGTTGCGTAAAGCCGTATTGAAATGGCATCCCGGGGTAAATAATGGGAACAGAGCAGCGTCATCGGAATGGCACGGCGGTCGGTTGAGGGGGTCTGTCCGACATGTCGCTGTTTTATAACAGCGCTAACGGCTGGTGTGTGATATTGCAGATCTCGGGGAACTAAACGCACTGCAGCTGCGCCTCCTCATTCGAGCTCTGTGGACTCGGCAAGCATCCCAGAAAACTTTCCTCCAGGCCCGGATTGTTCCGAACATCGTGGCCTTGCGTTCCTCCGCTGCCTTTAAGAGACGGACCCGTTTAGAACGGTTTAAAAAACGCCTTCCGAGTAAAATCGGACAGACGATCTAATCGTTCCTAACACCTTCTTTTAGGCTACGGCTTCCTTCACCTTAACGACCAGTCCAGTCAGCTACAGATTGTACTTAATTAATAATAATAATAATAATAAAGCAGTAAAACACCGTCTACGATCACAACGTGCCTCGAACCAGAGAGGAGCTGCTTTATCGCCGTTTAGGATCTAGAGGACAGAAAAACTATTTGTTTACCGACATCAGGTGAGGAAATGGACATTGTGGATAATAGACAGGCTCGACATTTTCATTCTGTCGTTACCCTGCTGCTAAATCAGCACCGGTAAACGCTTTCATTTTCCAGCTTTCGTTTCTTTTTTCTTTTTTTCCTTTCAGTAAAACCGGTGAGATTTATGAGGAGCACCACTGCACCAAGAAGAAGGTCAAAGTGAGATCCTGGGGTTAGAACCAATGTAGAGGATCCTGTTATTATTTCAATCGCTCGATTAGTGATGCTACGTTTGTTAGAGGGAACTGGAGGAAGGAAGAAAGGAAAAGGGAATAGTGAGGGAAAAGGGAAGATGGAAACTGACATCATCAGAAGCTCTTTACGTGAATCTTGTGAGTCAGAATTGTTAAAAGTCGGAGGTTGTAGATCGTGAGCTGCTCGGTCGGGTTTAAGATCTGGACTTAAACATAGAAAATAAGGAGCTGCTGATGCTGTATAACTTCCCCCCCCCGATCCCTAAAATCCAAACTAGCTAGAAGATCAGTCACCTGGTTTTGGTTGACGGGACTAAATCTGACCTTCAGTCTCGTTCCTCTTCGGTCGAGCCGTGACTTTGACGTCTGATTTTTAAGCTCGACTTTTAGAGCTCGAGTCCAAGTCGTCGTTTGTAATTAAGGCTGCTCGTGGTTAAGAGCCCCGTCTAACGAATTTAAATACGGACAGATTTTATGAACTCATTATAATGCAGTCTTTTTACTTTTAGAATTGCAAGGTTGCTGCTTTGTTATGGCTGGCATCGTCGCTAGGTCACGTGGGTACAGCAGAGTAATACTTCGCTGCCTCGGTCATGCTGCGTTCAACCACTCAACCGGTTGGCAAAAGGGAACCTGTTAAAGCAGGTTACAGAATTTGGGAGCACGGATGGCCCAGCAAGGTCTAAACTCTGCACCTCTCCCTTCCTCTGGATGTGTGAGAGACGGTAGAGCTAAAAGGGGCACCGCAAACCGAACAAGTCTGAGAGTGGGCTAAAACCGACTCTACTGGACACGTGTGACTAATTTTCTGTCTGGGGAGCTTATCCACCCTAAACTCCCCCAGATCCTCTTTTTTTTTTTTTTTTTTTTTTTTTTAAACCTTTTGAAAGTCTCTAATTACATGTACATTACGTTTAATTTGAACCAAATGTGGTCGTGTGCTGCTAGAAGCTTGGGCAGTCGTGTCAGCCTTCTAAAGCCGGCTAATATTAGCTCAGCATCAGATTGGCTTTTAAACTGAAAGCTCCCATTCGGACCTCGGCTTATGCCCGCCCGGAGTGCCCCCTAACCCACGTTCAGGTCTGGGATCGAATCCTCAGGAACCGATTGACTTTCTGTGGCCTTCACACACTAATCCGATGGCGGTCAGATTTCTGCTGTTATCCGATTAGAGAGCCGGATTTTATTTCGGTTGCCTGATCACTTATGAGCATGTAAACCAGTTACCTTTTTATACCCGGTGTTTCCAGCCTGCCCACGCGGTTGCCAGGTCTGCCCATTTCTAGACCTTGCTTTACTTGGCTCCGTCGTCCGTTGGCGGTGGTTATTTTCCTGTGTGAATCTGGCAACCGAACGTTCCACGGAATTCGACTGGCTGATACTTGAAGTTCGATGTTTATGTGACACATTTCTGCGAGATAAGAACCAGTCGTGCTCTTGTAGCCTGGTAGACAGCATGGTTACAGCTCAACCAAATGCCTGTTGAATAGGAAAAAGAGCGTAATGGTTCCAGACGGCAGCGCGCTGTTTGTAAACATGCGCGTTTCAGAACAGAACAGGACTGAAATCGCAAAGATAAACCAGCCCAGTGACCGATTAGACGCCTCCCAGTGGAGCGCCGACTCCAAGCTTGGAGGGATTCAGGAAGGAACGGCATGTTTACGAGTTCATGCCCCCGATCACAGGACTCCTGTGAATGGTTCCTTCACCAAATCGGGTTTCTTAGGAGGGGGGGCGTTAGCGAAAACAGCGAGGAATATGAAGTGATATTTGAGTTATCGCTTACACTTGGCGTGTAGCTGGATATGAACGATTCACGATACGATACGATACGATACGATACGTTCACGGTTTCGGTTTTTCCCACCGCTCTTGATTTCTCACTTGACAAAAGACGTGCCTTTTTATTTCGGCAGTTTAAACCTGCTTACGGCTACTTTTTTTTTTCGAACAGTGAAGGGAAACGTTTTAAAAGGTAAACCAAATGCCCCATTCTCTCAGCGCAGGACCCCCTGTGTAATATTTTAACCTGTCCGTGTGTCGATTCGCACCGTTCTGGAGCAGCAGGTCTAATTTCAGCGGGATATCGTTTGTACAGTAACCGTAAAAGCCTCATGTTACTGAGCTCAGTGACGGCGCAGAGTGCTTTTCTCGCATTAAAAACGTAAACTGAAAGAAACTTTAGTCGCCTGCCGTTAAAGGAAATGAGGGTTCTCGACGAGAGCGGGACATGCCCCATCTAGTGTTCAAAACTGGAAGTGCACCGCCTGGCGGAAGAGTAAGAACGTGAAGATGGCTTTTTTTGCTTGTGTTGCAAGTTTTTTGGAATCGGGGTCCATCGGGTCCTCTCGCACGTCTTAGTGGTTACGATTGCGTACATTCTAGACAACTCTTGCGTAAGGAGTACGCTCTCGTGTCGTTCGGCGGAGGGTTCGGTGCGTGAGGGCGATGCTGCTGCGTAATGATTTGCACATGGCAGTGGGGTTTCGGGGAGTCGAAGTCGCCGACCTCTGTCCCTTATACTCTAGCAGCGTGGGCCTGTCTCTCTCCTCGTCTCTCTCTGGGTCGGCCTCGTGCTATCTTTAAAAGGAAACCGGGGGCCCTGCGGTCGGCATAGCGGCGTACTTGCGTGACATCATGACTGGCTCGACGCGAGCAGAAGCAGAAGCATTCGATTAGTGGCGCGATGACCTCACCGCCAGATATCGCCGTGGAAACACTGATTCGCTGCTGTAACAAAAAAATATATATAAAATAAAAAAATCCGGGGCTCCTGAGAGCCGCCAAACAGGCCAATAAATCACACACACACACACACACACACACACACGCGCACACATACACAACAGATGTGTACCTTCACCGGGATCAGCTGAGCAGCCAAACTGAACCGACTCGAGCGTTTCATCTCAGTTCTTTTATTGCGCAAACACCCTCCCTCCCCCCCACCTCCCTCCCCCCATCCTAGGTCACTTCCTTTGGCTCCTTTTCCTCGTATAAAACTTTTAACATGTTTCCTTTCGCAATGACATCAACCTCTGGTCCTGAGTCATGATGTCATCTAGATATCTTGGACAGCCCGGTAACATTTTGTCATTTCTTTGAGGTGTCCAAAAAGCTGACATAATCTTTTTTTTTTTTTTTGCTGTCTGGATCTGAGGCCGAAGGTCTGCAGGAGGAAAGTCTGCTCCTCACTAAAGCGCCTTAAATGAAATCGTTAGACCGACGTCAGCAATACGAGCTCTGGGACGTCTAGGGGACGGGAGCCTGCGCCGATGCGATATCGGGATCAGATGGAGCTGGTTCAGTGGGAAAAGGATGAACTTTTAGAAGTGGGAGAGAACAGGGTGCCTCACCCCCCTCATCCCCCCCCCCCCACCCCTCTGCAAAAAAAGACATTCGTTTCCACGTAATGTTTCGTACCAACGCATTTTAAGAATCATGTGATCAGGAAGCTTTGTACTAGGGTTCGCAGGAGGCGTCAATCCCAGGGCGGGGCGGCCTGGGTCCTTTCTGCATGTTCTTCCTGTGTCTGTGTGGGTTTACTCCGGGTACTCCGGTTTCCTCCCGCAGTCCAAAGACAGTGATGTGTTAGGTGAATGGGTGTCTCTAAATTGTCATTGACTTGAAATGAACTTGTGATACCCATCCCCTACCCGGGACTGACTAGAACAGGGGCCCCAGCCCCTACCCGGGACTGACCAGAACAGGGGCCCCAGCCCCTACCCGGGACTGACCAGAACAGGGGCCCCAGCCCCTACCTGGGACTGACCAGAACCGGGGCCCCAGCCCCTACCCGGGACTGACCAGAACAGAGGCTACGTGTCGTTTTGACGCCTTCTGTTGTGAAACCGGGCAGTTTTCTCCTCTCGTGCTTATGGTTCTGAACAGAAATGAATAAAACGACTGGGACCTAAAACCGAATCTGGAAAGTGTCGTTAAAATGGACAGCGAAATGGAAAATGCATTTGGACCAGAACGGACTGAACTAGACTGGATCGTAAAGAACGGTATCTGTTCTCGTTTTCAGACTGAGGCCATGAAGGACGCGCTGATAAAGCTTGGCCTGAACATTGTGGAGATGACGGAGGAGTCGGCTACGCTGGACGGGGGAGACGTTCTCTTCACAGGTATCGAGAGACCACGATGCCAATGAGTGCCGTTCCTCTGCCTGCCTTTTTTTAATTGTTGACTGATCTTATGGTCCACACATTCGCAGAGGTGGTCACGCGATAAAGGTGCGTCTCTTCGTAGGTCAGGAGTTCTTTGTGGGGTTGTCCAACAGGACCAGCCAAAGAGGGGCCGAGATTCTGGCGGATACCTTTAAGGTGGGTGTTCACTGCAGCCAAAAAACACAAGTCGCAAGGAAGTGGCCACATTTGACACGGACAACTGCCCAATCTGATTTAATGGACGCTCTAGATGCAGGGTTCTAGGAAACGCCGCCGTAAGCCTCGGCGCTGTCGTTCCCCTGCAGAACGTCTGGTGTGCACATGCGAAGTTAAGCGGCTTTGATTTCCGATTTTCTTTCCGAAAGGCCGGGCATTTTTCAGCTGATATTCGACTTGCACAGGAGAAGTTCAGCACATAATGAGCAGGAAATCAATGTTTGCCCTCGAAAAAAGCGCTTTGAAATGGTTCCACCTCCTTATCGCCATGCCTTTTACCCGCCATTAGCTTGATGTTTATATAAACCTCGTGTCTGATTTCGGTAGCTGCCACTGGACACGGTGGTGGCAATTTAAGGGCACATTCTGTGAATTTGCACCAAGTTTGATGATGCTCAACCAGTAGGACTGAGTTTTACAGACTGTTTTGCTTTTGGGTTTTAGGACTATGCTGTGTCGACTGTGTCCTTAACGGACGCTCTGCACCTGAAGAGCTTCTGCAGTATGGCAGGTCCCGGACTTATTGCCATTGGTTCCAGCGAATTAGCCCAAAAAGCCTTAAGGGTAAGACTTCAGGAGCAAGGACACTGGCCTGACCCAAACAAACTCGGAGGAAATCTGATTTTTTTTTATTCATAAAGCAGTTTAGTCATTCAGAAAACTCAAAGTTTGGCCCATCCTCCGCCCATTGCTTTGCAAAGTCCAGTTCTTAAATTAGGTGGGGTCATCAAAAATGACCTCTGAGAGTTCTTACAACTGTGCCCCCTTTCTCACAGTTCCCCCAGCAGGAACTGGGCACGATTGTAGTACTTGGAGGGACTCAAATTATGAGTCTTTTCTCAGTCCAAGTCCAGTAACCATGTGAACAAGAGCCTATTTTGAGTCGTCTGAACGAAATCCACATGGTTTACGTCCCTTCAGCGCTGCAAAGCGTTCCTTCTCGAGGTGCGAATACAAACAAAAAAAAAAGCCCTGGAACAGACATAGTTCTCAGGGGAGCTCCGCGGGGGCAGCTACTCCCAAATTAGTCCCTAGAACTCTTTGGAATGAGAGCGTTTGCTGTCAGGAATAGCATCGTCTCGCCCTCCGGCAGGGCAGATCCACGGTTTGAAAAGTCTGTCCGTATAGCAAACGACTCCGGCGAACCCAAAACACAGTTTTAAACGATTAAACCTGCCCCGAGAACCAGTACAACCATTTTTGTTTTGTAGAACATTAACAAACTGTTCTGTAAACGGCACCGTGGATCGTTTTTGCAAACAGTTTTTGCGTTAGCCATCGTCTGTATGTCACATTGCGCGGCTTTTGTTAACGTTATGGCAGCATAACGCTCCCTAATGCCGGAGCTTACGCCATGTGTTTCCATGTGTCACATCAGGACACGGCTTCGGAATGCAGGGATTTTTCTGTGATTAAAAATTGCCGCATTAGCTAAACACACTCAGAGGGCAGAAATGCTAACACAACCGCACACACAGCTGGGATTTACACGGCAGCTGGCATCATGGAAACTGAAAGTGCGTTCTTTTGCCTTGGTACAAGGTCGCGTTTCCTTTGTTTGTGTTTCGTGTTTGCTTTTTCGGACACTTTGGCTCGCCCCCAGGTTGTCAGCGACATGCTGTTCTGGCTCTTCTGCTTTCATTCAGCTGCCTCAGTTGAGCAGGAACAGCTCTAGCAAAGCTCAGCACGAGTTCAGGAGCGAAAGCTGCCTACACACTCGACGTGAGACACCGACACTGCTTCAGACTAAACAAACTTCACACACAATAATTGAGGAACGAGTGAGTCTGAGTGGCTTATAGTAAAGCCTCCATCTGTTTTAGGCAATTAGCACAGCGGTATACATCACCTGCTTCTGTGTGTGTGTGTGTGTGTGTGTGTGTATGAAAGCATCAGAAAATTTTCACATCAGCATGTAGAAATAATGTGAAATAATGTAACATCAAGGGACATTTCATGATAGGATATTTCGTTTTGAAACATGGCGCACGATCCCGTTCGGTACAGTTGGGCTTTTAGTGAATTCTCTGCCGTCTTGATGGTGCGTTACATTTTGTACTGAACTCTGCGTTATACGTTAAAACGGATATTATCTCATGATTAAACACTTCAATAGAATGAAATGGAGGCTCTTCAGGGCACTAAGTACTATTTTCTCAGCATGGGCGATGTGCCTAAAATCTTCTGTCCTGTCATATGTAACTTTATACCCTGGTAATCGTATATAATTTCATTTCGTTTGCTAGCTTTGCCTCCTCCTGCTAAAGTTTGACGATCAGACTTTGTGTCGCATTTTGAAAAAGCAATCCACGTCCACACAGTCGAAATCGATCCCCTTTTTATCTCGTTATTAGCTGTTTGTAAGGAGTAGATAACTGGTATCCATGTATTGCTCCTGTCATGAAAGCTCTCGGTGCTGTAAACAGAACAAATAACCAAACCACCTTTATAGTTATAGCTTCATTGTTTATTTAGTGAATTAGGGGATTAAAAAACCCATGACATTTGACTGTCGAAATGTCTCTAAAATGCATTTTGGACCTAAATCTAGTCAGTGCTTAGCTTAAACTTAAACTGTCAGGTGGCTCAAGCACACTAAGCCTGAACTTTGAGTGAATTCAATAACTCGTATAGAAAGCAGCCAGT
This sequence comes from Parotocinclus haroldoi, assembly GCA_034779995.1. NCBI lineage: Eukaryota > Metazoa > Chordata > Actinopteri > Siluriformes > Loricariidae > Parotocinclus > Parotocinclus haroldoi. Next base: position 3,471 of record JAUZST010010476.1, on the reverse strand, counting down.
GTAGTGATTGTATAATAATATTAAATAACTTAATTCAGTTCGTGTAAGAGGATAAATCTGGAACATCTGAACGGTGAAGACTTTTGATTTTATGGCTCGTTTCATTGAGACGAAACGTTGAACTTCGTTATTTCTGACGTTTCTGATCGTCTCACGGTCTAAAGCAGCCCAACATCACCCTCTGTTGGCTGATGGAGCTTTAAACACTGGCAGTAAACCCGTTTTTGGACGTCTGATATCGATGAAACTCTGAACACTGTTCGAAAAGTGATGCTTTAGGCACTGAGAAATAAACAAGCCGTAAACATAGTAGAGCTAGCATGCTAGCGCTGCGCATCTGGTTTCTAAGCAACGTTCCTTGCTAACTGAGGAGAAGCAACACTTCACATTTGGTATTATTTTAAAGGGTTAAAAAGCGAAAGCGTGGGAAAAGTGTAAAGGACCTGGGACAGGTCTGTCTTAATAGCATATTTATTCAAATGTGCCTTGTTCTGCCCCAGCAACAAGCCCTCACAGACCAGATCATGACGTCTCTGTCACAGCTTAAGGCTGCTGCGCTCACTGCCCTTAAATTAGAACTAAAACAATAAAACGTGAACGCTGCCTGCTGGCCTGTAAACCCTAATTTTAGAAGCCTGTGCCTGTACAGTTGCGTAATCAGCCCTGAGCTCATGGCTTGATTTAGCATGTCGTTCAGTCTGGAACAGATGAATGAGTTTTTATGAGGCTCGAGACTCAGATATGTGTGCGTGTGCGCGCTTAAGTTTTATTTAGATATATATATATACACATACATACATGTCGAGTGTTACTGCTTAGCTTATTGAGCTAATTAAAGAGACAGTTTGCAGCTGTTGGAATAATAAAGCGGTGGTCTGGGACCATGTAGACTGCCGCCAAGGATTAAGGGTCTTGTTCAAGGGTCCAACAGTGGCTCTTAAACACGCAGCTTGTGGTTAGGAACAGTTTGACACCAGAGAACCACAGAATTTTATGCTCTCCCGTGATATTTATTCCTGCATTTGAGGGTCCTGTCAAGTCCTATCACACCCCGGACTCTATGCATATTCTGAAGTTTCTACACGTTGTAATCGCCTGTTACGGTTACTGGGAGGATATTAAACTTTCTTTCCAGAGATCACGGTCTCTGAATGCTTCATAAACCAGCTAACAACCGTAGTGTTTTCTGTTTTAGGTTTTTTTTTTTTTTTCCCCTCCTCTTTTCTTGCAAAAACAGTTAGGAATTTCTCTTATGTCATCAGCATTCTTAAGACACAGCCTGCTTGAGATCCCGCACAGGTTTTCAGTCAGCTTTAAGTCGGGGGCTCTCCCAAACCTTCATTTTTCATTTCTTAAAGCGCTTCAAGGTTGATTATCGAGGTATGTTTTGGATCATAGGGTCACATCCAACCGTTCTGATGTGAAGTGATCGTAGCCAAGGAATTTAAACTTTGGGGTTTCAGCACTTTTCAGAAAGTCTCTGGCTTATTTGAGTGCTGTGCTTTATACTTAAGATGACTTTTATGATGAGATCATGGGTTAGATTTCCTTCTGATGTCTGGGAATCAGACCAGGTCTCACCCACCTATATCATCACATCGCTTTGCTCAGGTTCCATGGGGACGATGATGGCACCAGGTCTGATTTCCCCTTAAAAAAAATAGCTTGCATTCATGGGCTATTAGAGTACAGTCCATGCATAAACTGAAAAAGCCAATTCTAAATATAATTCATTTCTGGACCCGTATTCCCAGACTGTGGTCTGTTGCCTGTGTCAGCGTTTGACCAGGGATGTGAAGTCATTGTTTGGTTTGCTCACCGTTTAGATTTGGTTTTGCTCAGAGAGCATGTCGAGGCCCTGTCCCGGTCCTCATGGTTTGAGGCAGGAATGTAACCCGACCTTGTGGTGGTTTGGTGGCTCCAGTTTGTGAGTTTTACCTTCAGTGTTTCCACTGGTTGCTCTGATCGCAGGAATGCCTTTTATTTCTCCTCACTGTGATTGTTTCGGAGAGAGCGCGTGTGGTCAGGAATGACGACGCGCTTAAGATGTTGAGGTCGTCGAGAGCGACATTCCAGCTGGCGCGACTCATAATCACGTCACACCGACTGTTTGCACAGTGATGAGATCATTGTGTACTTCGCATACTTTCAAAGGAACGACAAAACCGACATTCGATGAGGTTGGCCTGAGTAAGAGATCAGTCGGGGCCACTTCCGAAATATGAACGACGTCATTTTGGTCACAGCTGTCAAGTTATCAACTACGTCACGTTCGTCCGTCCGTCCGTCCAGTAAGGCTTATTCAGTACGATAAGGATTTCGCTACCTTCACCGAAACAAGCGCCGTGTTCTTACCTGAACTTCAGCTCTGGCTGCTTCTCCTGCTCCTGACACAAAAGCCTCTGATCCATTAGATTTTGGTGCATGACTGCATCCATTCAGCCATACACACATCACTGAGGACACTCTGGCTCATAATTGGCGTTCCAATTAATCCCAATTAAGCTGGACGGGGGTTGTAGACCAGTCAGGTTGTTCCACGCCTCACGCCTCACTAATGCTGAAACGGGAAAGCAAACTTTTCCCCGAAGCGTTTCCGCCGATTTGGGAGCCCCTGATTTGTTTCCTCCTGGTTAATGAAGCTTTATTGTTGGGTCACAAAACTGAGACTAAATGATACCAAATGATAATTACACAGAACTCGTTAATGGCCGATTGAGATTAGCAGAAATGCGCCGCTTAAACGTGTTCCCTGCAGAGCTTGTGCTAAATTCTTATCGTTTGGATAATCAGCAAGCCCACGGGTGCCCAAACTTCTGCACAGGAGCACGATTATGTCCTTTCCGGAGCACATGCTGTCTGAATGATGACTGCAGCAGGAAGGCATGTGGCGCCGTAAACGCTCGCTCTCAGCGCCTGGAGAGTGTTTCAGCACTCCTGCAGTAAACATTTGTTTGGTGCTTCGAGCTTTTTTTTTTCCCCCTCCAGTTCATATAAAAGCTGGATCTGTCCACAGCTCAGAGCCATAAATATTCGGTCACTGGTCACTTCAGACTGGGTTCGGAGTTGCCACTCATCCATTGTGCTCTGAGATGGTACGATGGTATGAAGCTTCTCTGCAGAGACGGTTTAGAAAAAACGATTCACTCCATGAAGATAAACACTGACGGAGCCACTGGTTCTGCACATGCAAATCCATCATCCTGGTAATTTCACGTCAATCAGCTGCCATCTCACACGGGTGTAAATAGATGATGTTACGATTTTATCAGAATACGAAGCTGATACATCACACAACCTGGATAAACACACAACCTGGATAAACACACAACCTGGATAAACACACAAGCCAAATAAAACACAAGCTAAAGCGTTCTCTCCCTGTCTCTCTCTCTCTCTCTCTCTCTGTCTCTCTCTCTCACCGTCTCTCTCTCTCTCTCTCTCTCTGTCTCTCTCTCTCTCTCTCTCTCT
>JAUZST010010475.1:0-12396 GCA_034779995.1 Parotocinclus haroldoi | reverse complement strand
GGTGGTGTTTGTTTGCTTTTTTTTTTAAGTAACCTTATTCAAGAAAATGTGCGTTGCTTTGCGCTAATCACACTTCAGGAAAATAAATCAAATTGTGAGCAGAATTGTATTTGTGATTTGTGAATCGAATTGTGAGCAGAACGTATCGTTGAACCTGTATTCTGCATGGGATGCCAGGTTAGATCGTGTAACCCTTTTTTTATCTAAAATCGTCTTATCGCCCATGTTCAGCTCAATTATCAACTGTATCATGTTTTATTCTAATAATAAACAGATTATATATGTAAAACATTTTCAATTTGATTATTAGTAATACAATATATGAATGTTCATTACTGGTTAGCTATCATTGTAATTTAGATAGTAATGGGCAGTGTCGGAGAGAAGCCAGTTTAATTTCAAATGATACAATAATGTGAAATGTGAAACTGCTTTTTTTTATCATATCGAGTGTAAGTACTTGCATTTGGTTACTTGCAAACCTTTTCCTAAGATGTTCCTCACTCACATTCACGTACGAAATATACACCATGTGCTGTGCTAAACATTCCCACATTTTAACATATTTCCAAACTGCTGACACTGCTGCTTCACCTATCTGCTCAATGTTACACTGGCATCGGTTGCCATGTATCAGGAGTAATTCTACCAGTACACGAGCATGGTATCGGACCTGATACTGGTATCGATATCGGTGCATCCCTAGTAAAAATAGTTTATGTCCAGTAAGGATCTGGATTCCCATACCAACCATCATCATACAGCCTGATTATGCAGTGATCGTTCCTGCTGATTCCTTACCATCCTGACACTAAACAAATTGGAGCCTTGCTTATCGCTGACTGCTGTTGCGGTGTCATGCGGATTTTGTATCCCCTCCTGCGTTCCGATGTGTCATATTCAAGCTCTCTTGTTCACTTAGGCTTTCAGCTGTATCATGTTTCATTGCTGCACTAACAGGCGCTGAGGCTAGCAGCAGCGACTGCGCTCCATTGATGACAATACCAAAGGAGCAGAACCTCTTATTGTGTGTTCCTTTTTATAATATCCTTGTTTTTTGATTTAGTCTCTCATTCACCCATCACTACTTGCCATTTGGTGTTATCACCTCATCCTCTTTCATTATCTTTGTGGCTGTCTGTGATTTTAATTCTCTCTCTCTCTCTCTCTTTCTCTCTCGCTCTCTCTCTCTCTCTCTCTCTTTTACACTGGGATTAGTATTGCAGTGGGGGCTGGCTCTGTTGGCTGGGATTGAAAAAGCGCTGGTTTCAGCAGGCTGCATGAATGAAGCGAGAAGGAGGGAGGGAGGGAGAGGTCGGAAAAGGGAGAGAGGGAGCGAGAGAGACACGAGAGAGGCAGGCAGGCAGACTGAGCTGCAGATCATAGCATTGTTCTTACTAGCAGCATTCAGGCAGCATTTACACTCTGTGCTGAGATGAAGTAGGTTTTATTTTTTGACAGTTTCTAAATAAGGAATAGGGTCACCATGCTGTGTTCATGCCGGATCACTGTAGCTACGCCATAGGCTTTCCTAGCACTAAGGATTATCGGGCTGTCTGCGACAGCATGTGAGTGAAAGAGGGATGAAGACAGAAGCGCAGCCGTTTGCAATTGGTCTCTGTCTGACCTGAAGACGCCCTCTATGCAGGACTAACCTGAATTTGGAGGATTTTTTTTTTTTTTTTCATCGCTGTGTGGGCACACAGGCACAAATGGTGGGGGTGTCTTGTTTTCTGGAGCACCTATGAGGTCGGAGCGAATGAGTCGCGTGTGTATCGTAGTCCTGGAAGAGGTGGAGGATGACGAACCCTCCCCTCTGCATTCCAAAGTCACACCGGACCACGCTTCCGCACGTGCAACCCCCCAGTCTGACCCTCAGGATGAGAAGGTGAGGTAGAGATGGCAGTGAACTGCGTTTGTGTTTTATACCTCGTTTCATGGTTCCTTGTGTTCTCTTCTGGGTTTCTCGTTTTTCCTACTTCCTCTTTAATTTGAATGCACACCTGGTGTTAATCCTCAGTGACGTTAGTCAGAGGAGGGGCTGGCAGTATGTTGCTGATTCATGTTTTACTTTATAGTATCTGTTAAAGGCAGAGTTCCACCTGGATTCATGTGAAGACTAATGGTGACATGCTTTTCAAGCAGTCTTCACATGGATGAATGTTTTGGGCTCTAATAACCTTCTCAACCAGGGTTTAGATAGACAGTTATTTCACTATAGGCCATTTGTGTTGGTATGAGGGTAAAAGCTACAATTGAGAAAGTACTTTTGTAAGTCACAGTTTGTAAAGTCATCTGCTAAATGCTGCAAGTATGGCTGTAATTCCAACTCCAGTGGAAATATAGGGCGAATATTGGGCTTTAAGCTGTATATGCCAGTCACATTGGTGGTGTTCTCAATGGTTTGTTGTTTAAATTTTATATGATGGTACCACTGTTAAAGGTAAATGCATGTTCTCTCATCAACCTTCTGTTTGCACGTTAAGGTACAGGAATGTGTCTGTATTCCCTGCTTTTCTGTCATTATAGCTATTTCTGTTCAAAAGAGGTTCAGCAGTACAGGACGGTGGTGGCGCCATGGTCAAGGCTTTAGCTAGCAAGTGCTTTACATGTACTTAATCCGATAATTGCAGAAAGTCAGATATTGTCAGTAGTCTGACCAGTATGTACTTGAGTAATCAGATAATGGGGAAACCACTGGGTTTCCATGACTCGGGCAACAATCGGACTTTGTAACCAGCCAGTAATTTGACAAATATGTGAAGTAAATGTCAAGCTCTAATATTGAATAATATTAAATCATTAAATAAAATATTCTATGCTTTCTTGAGAATATACTGCATTTGAGTGTCCACAAAATATTCGATAGTTGTTGCGTTGGTACCTTTTTAAATTTGTGACACGTTTTAATACCAGGGTTGCCAGACTCTTCTCCAAAAAACACTGGCCAATAAAAAAATAGTCCAAATATAGCCTTTAGAATAAGTAAGCCAGGCTGTGTGTTGTGAGCAGACTGAAAATATGGATTGGAATTGGGTAACTGCTGGACATGCTATGAGAAATTTGAATACTGGAAAAAAAATCTGGATCAGAGTATGCTGTTTTCACAACCATTTTAATAATCAGATAATCTGACGGATGATTAAGTGCATGCACACGCACGTGGTGAATTAGGAGTTGGTGACTTAAAATCCAAAGTCCATTAAGCTGCCATATTGGGTTACTTGGCAACAACCCTTTAACACTTGGTCAACTCCATATAAGTAACTTTAGATAAGGATGACCACTAAATAGTAGATGGGTAGAGGTTAGCTATCATAGCAGGGTCAATGCCACACATTGTAAATTTAAAATTTACACCTTATCTCCACCAGTGTTTAACAGGCTGACTGTACCTGCCAGGTTGGATTTTGGTAGTAAATAAGGCATTTTGGTTACACCTTTTTGAGATGTGTGAATACCTATGGTGAAGCTGTTTATTTACCAGTAGATTGGTGCTACTGGGACTGTGATGGCCTAGTGGTTAAGGTACTGGACTATAGACCAGAAGGGCCAGAGTTCAAATCCCCCACCTTTGCCAAGCTACCACTGATGGGTCCAAGCTACTCTTATGGGTTAATATACACAGGCTTGAACTCCACACACACACACACACACACACACACACACACACACAAACACAAACTCCCTTCTGACAGCTATAGACAAGGGCTTTAAATAGCAGAGGATGGGATTAAGGGAATGCGAGACAGATGGTACGGTCAGGGCATGTGAATTCATCTGAGATGGCATGCTGTTAAATATAACAGATAAATAGAATTGAAATCCAGTGTCAAAATCGAGCACTTTAATGATAAAATAAATTATAACATTTAAGAAGTTAAATGTTAATTACAATCTATGTTTTAAGCAGCTTCTGACCTGTAGAATGATTTCACTAGAATCTAAAGAGACATTATATCAATAGTTAAATGCTTTTTGTGCCAACATTAATTTTTTGGTTCATCATTTCAGCTTTCAAGTTAACCAAGTTTCCTTGTGGCTGTAGGGTTTCATTCAAAGTAAACAATTCATTTGATTATCACCCATTATTTATGATTCATTTAGTAGTCAAACTTAGTTTTATTTTAATTGTGTTTGTAAGACATAATATAATACAACATTTATTTTATTCCTTGTTTGGTTTGAAGCATTGATGAAGTTTGAAAATTGTTTTTTTTTAATGTCAAACATATGATTTAAAGAGAAAAAAATGTCTGTTTATATCAGGTTTATCTAGATGGGAGGAAAATGCCATGTACTGTATTACACATTGTCATGACTCGTCCATTAGCATTAACTACTTGAGCACAAACTAATATACTCACTATGGTACCTAGGGTTCTCAGGATAGGCTTCAGGTCCTTCATCACCCTGACCAGAATAAAGCACTTACTGACAGTGAATTAATATTTTAGAATGGCTTGTGAGCATAGTACATTTTGTGGCCAGGTTTTGAGAATGGCCCACATTCTGGTGTCACAAAGTTTGCTGCTTCAATTTTTATGGTGGTAGTGTGTATTAACTCTAGATTGTGAAGTGAGATCAGCTGAATTGCAAAGTCATTCCCTGCCATAAATGACCTTATCACAAAAATGACTGAATTCCAGCCACTGCATTTCAACCCTTCAGACTAATGTCCACCTTTTTTTCTTCGGAACCAGCTTGATACATATTAACATTCGGTGAGCCTCAACTCCCAACTGCCACCCAACCAGAATGGGTTCATTTGAAAGAGAGAGAACGAGATGGACGTGGAGCATACATTTCACTGGTCACAATTGTGAATCATGAATATTAAATCCCACAATACAGGGTTACTGCCATACTTTGCAAGCCCATGACTTGGCCTGTGGCTATTGGCTGTCAACACAGAGTAACCTCCGTGTTCTTCGTACAATAAAATGTTTAGAAACATTTAGCTATACTTTGTAGGATGAGACTAAACCACATGTAACGAAAAGTAGTCTCTAGCAGTCCCTAACGTTGAAATACATAATGGTACAGCTATTAAACTGATGGAACTGTAGCTGTACCTAAAATGATCACCAGCATTACTGGGGGAAATGTGTATTCTGAGAATTTTCCTTCTCTGGAATTCATCTGTGATGAGACGGGTTAGGAAAAGGCCGGAAGTGTTCAGTGGAAGCTTTGCATTAAAACCTTCGGCCCCAGTCTGTGGTGCCTTTTAGTCACAGACCTGAAACGACTGCGAGTGGAGGTGCTTCTCCGTCTGTGTAAACTGGTCGCTGTTTGTGATCAGGCAGGAATGCGAGGTCTGGGATCATGTTGTGGACAGCTGTTCTCTTCCTGTACTAAATTCACACAGGTCTGCTTGGAACTGTTGACACAATTTACCTATTAGCCCATGACCTTGTGTTGGTCCAGCTGTTTATGGTCTGGATTAATCTGAAGGATGCGAGTTTAGATCCTGGCTCTGCTAGCCTATAGAATAAGACTCTGTTGCACACTGTAAAGCAGTGTATGTAAATGCATCCAAGATGGCGCTGAAAACACAAGTGGAACGACAGCATCTACTCGGCATCGCTAATACCACCACATGTTTATGGAAACATAAACACAGTTATGCAAATGAATAATAATTAGGGGCAATACAGTAATAGGTAGTCCCTGATTTACAACGTGAATGGATTCAATGTTTTACAATGAATGAATCATTGCAAACCGAGGTGTTTGTATATTTCATATAGTATACATGTCATAAGAGTCTAAAGACTTGCATTATACAGTAGGCCACATCATTAACCTAAAGCTTTGTTTTCAATAAATTATTGCATATCTTTGCAGTTTATTGAATAACGCATTGAAGGTGAAAAACAAAAGTAATTTCATGGACTAATACTTTGACGGAAGTCAAAAATGCCTTGATAGACAGTATTATGAACAACACAGAACATCAGCCAGACAAAACACATTGAGACTCGAGTGAATGTTGAACTAGTTTATATAGTTATAATTTAGACAGAATATACAGGTAGTGGGCGAGCAAAGAGGTACAACTTACCCTAGGATGGGCGTATGCACTTACAAATGCCATTTACAGCTTGTTATGAATAAGAGCAGAAAGTTGTATGAACAAACACAAGTAACTTGTACATAAAGGGTCTCTATACAGTCTCTAGTCCAAATGTGAGTTAATGAGCATGTGAGCGCACGACCAGTAAGGATAGTTAAGATGGGTACATGCTTACGTGCACAATCTTTTGCTCTTAAACTCAAATTCCTGCCTCTTGTCAATTCCATGCATAATTTATGTTTCATGTACAGAATCTTCATGACTGGTACGTAGTAAATACTTGAATTAAAGAATATTTTATTTAACATGGAAATACAGCTGGGCCCAAAGAATTTTTAGGGAATGCTTGATTTTTCTTAGTTTTCCAATGCCCCATGAATGCTTGATGGAGTTTAGGTCGGTGAAGGTGGAGGAAAGTCCATGAATGTCAACACTCTTCTTTTGTCTAGATGATTTGCAGTGTGTTTTCTATACTTGTATCTGTAATCCAAAATACTGTATTCAATTTTTGTCGTGCCACCTGGTATCTTAACACTATCTAAATTTTGGCACCAATATGAACTCGGAAACTTTCAGTCCTCTGCGACGTCTTCAATTCTCCAGGCTCTCATGGTTTGCGTAGGAGTTCTGCTCACCTCGCGGTCTCTGTGCTCACCTCATGCGTCCCTGGTGGGTGCGCCCGTGTTTGTGTCTGCATGTGCCCTACCGTGAATTGGTTCCCTGTCTAGGTTTGTTTGTTCCGGGTGTCGTCGGCTATTCCCTGGTTTTCCCACTATTAGGATTAAGCGTTTAAGGGAATCGATGTAAAATTAAGTTTACATATTAGTTTAGAATATTATTTGATTATTTTGTAGTTGATGCTGAACTGGGTGCTCTGTGGTGCACTGGTTAGAGTGCTTGAATAACAGCATCCCTCTGGCATCCCTGGTTCGGTCCCAACTTTGCACCCTGTTAATGTGGAGTTCACGTGTCCTAAACGTTTCTGCATGGGTTTAATCCAGGTACTCTGGTTTCTTTGTGTTTCATTGATTCTGAAACCGACTTTAGATGAGTTAAATTTAAAAAAAGAAGCTTTATTTACTTGTACAGGCTAAAATCTAAAGTTTTTCTCTTGATCTCTCCCCAGCCTTCCTTGTTGAAAGCAATTTTTAATGTGGATCCAGACGAAGTTCGTGCCCTAATATTCAAGAAAGAAGATGTCAACGTGCAGGTAGTGTGGTATCTTTTTTTTTTTTTTTTTTCATTTTGTATCGTTTTGTTCAGCTACCGTGTGGTAACTGAGTTACTTTTAGGTCTGTGTCATAACCCATTAAAATCCAAACCGCACCAAAATAATTTATCTGGACAGATTGAGTGCATGTAAAGTGTTATAACCTTTCGACTGACACACGCGCGCGCACACACACACGCTACTGTGCAAAAGTCTTAGGCCACCATTAGATTACAGCAGTTTTTCTGTGTACCAATTTGGATATATTGCCCTGTTAATTAAACTCGAACACTTAAAAGTCACTGAGAAGAATGAAGGTCTCTGGTTCAGTCACTAAATCAGGAGCAGATGGCCCAGGTAAGGGGGTGAAAACGGGGGAAGGATCTGCACGAGCATCACGACAGGCTGCAGTAGTACATGTGCAGCATAGCCAATTTAGAGGTAACAAAATGTCAGTGTTGATTAGGGAGAACCAAACCGTACAAGTCAAATTTATGTTTCCTACTTCTATTCTAAGTCAAGTAAATGGTGATGAACTGCATGCAGGCAAGAAGAGTCAGCAGTGGTTATTGTAGCATAACTAAAAAAAAAAAAAAAAAAGCCAGCAAGTGACATGAGGGCATTCCAAAACCCAAGCAACTGATCTCTGAAGTGCAGCTCATTTGGAATATAAATTACTGTAGTACGTTTGGGATAATCTACTGCTCACAAAAATTAGAGTATATTTGAATAGTAATATTTAAGAATCTTAGGTTACTGGGTAATTTTCTGTGATCTCACGTACTGTGATAAATAACAATAGTTGTTCAAATGTCTTTAAATATTGACCTTCAATGCTACTTTTGGACATAGTTCAGTGAACCAATGCCATGCCTATCTAGGGGTGAGGTTGTTTTATTTTTTATTTATTTATTTTTTTGCTGTCTGCCCACTTAAATATATGTACTCTAAAGCTGTGAGTGTCCAGCAAAACGTTGTTTACATTTGGCCATGATGGGCCAAACTAAATTAGGATCTAATCAACCAGGCTTTCTTAAATGGACATGCTAGAGCAGGATAAATACTAAATACCGCATTGCTTTGGTCATGAGGGTCATAAACACTGATTGGTTTAGTTTGTCAAGTAAAATGCATACATACTCTGTAGGGGTGAGAATCTCTAGGTACCGGCGATTTTTAATATTTTTTTTCTTCTCTATACAAAGGTATTTTTATATTTACCATGTGACTTGAAACAAATCCAGGATGAATTTAATTCCAATATTTTTTATTAACAAAACAAATGGAAGCAATTTATCATATTTGAAAAACCATATAAATTAATAATCAAATAAATATCTGCCCTTTCATATAAATAAATGGGCTCAGCGTTTCTGAGCATAGAATCAAAATCCTGAGGATCAAACAAATAAATTAAGACGTATTCAGCTTTGCAGAGTAAAAAAAACAAAAACTAATTAGCATCTGCAGAAAGAAGAGTCAAAATGCAGAATTGCTTCTTGTAAATAACAGCACTGAACATAGAACATAGGATGCAATGAAATAAAACCAACGAGAGACCGTGCAAATGAGCTTATCACACATACGGACTGCTCAGGCGATCAAACCCAGCCTATCACATGCTCCTCATCACTGTCCTTCTGATCACACACACACACACACACACACACACCTGTTCCTTATTAGTTTTCTTCTGCACCGTAGGTCTCTAAGTCTCATGGCTCTCACCTCGTTTCTAAGCGCTTTATACTGTTGTGGATTATCGCCGACTTATCACCGCCTTGCCGCGCTTCCGGTTTCGTCTCGCCCTTATTGGATTACATCTGCCGATCACTTATTGCCTTTTTGTGCATGACCCTGGACTGTTTGACGCTGATTCTGCCTGTCGATTACTCCAATAAACTCCAGTTTTGTCTCTGTGCGCTGCGTCTGGTTCCGCCATTTACCCGCTCGTGATGCGGAGCTCAGTTAGTCAGTGCTAATGTTTGAGTTCTTGTGTAACAATAGAAGCTGTTCTACATTTTCAGATAAGTGTGCTCAATTATTGATTATTGAAATTTGTTAATCAATTCAGAATCCTTAATATCCGAATCGTGATGCATTCGAATTTTTCAGGGTGATCAGGGTGATCAGTTGCAGTCTTAACTGGTCGATCAGTCTCGTCTAACCGTCTAAAATTCTGTGCAGGTCATAGATAGTCACACTTACGTTAAGCACGGCACTGAGAGCACCACATACACAGCCTCATACTGCTTTCACTAACATTAATTCACAGTTAAATTCAGCTTTAAGCACATTTCCAGCTTTTAACTGTGTTTGTTATTAGACAGATCGGTGCTGACACATGCTGTTGATGAGGACGTGTTAGATTTCAGTTGTGTTCTAAAGTGCACTAAAGAGTCTCTTCCTCTATAACACATTACTAGTGAGGAAGCAGTGATAATTGGTTTTATTTGGGTCACAGTCATGTCTTAACGTTCTAGGTCTCCGGTAAGTGTGTACTTTTTGCTGTACGCATGATTAAGCTAAGTAGCGGAGGAAGAACTCAAACACTCCGAACAATAAGAAGACGTTTAGACTGTCTTAAGTATTTAAAATATAACATCACGGAGTAGCACCTGTGAAGGGGGAAACCATCCCAGGATGTACATTTAGTATATGTCTGAATAGTGCTATAGACTGTAAAAAATGCATAGTGCAGTGCAAAAACTTTAGACCACAATTAGATTAGATATACTGTTGGAAAAGAGGATTATGGAGTGACAAATTTCGGAAAAAAAAGGTTTGAAACTTTTGAGTCAAATTGTAGACAGTTTTTTTACAGTCATTATACAAGACAAGAAATCTACTGGTGGCCTTAGGCTTTTGCACAGCAAAGTCTGAGTAGTAAGAAGTGAAGTCCCTCAAACAAGCAGGTCAGTGACGGTGGGGATGCACTGAAAGCTTGACTTCTCTGGCACAGTGAGCCTGTGCTGGGGTTTTGTTAAATCTGAAGGCTGATGACATACTGGCATAACAATGGCCCATCGATTTCCAGTTACAGAGCAACAAACCTTGCACACTCAAATGTGAGACCTTCAACCGGTCTCTTGCTTGATCAGTTCCACTTTTAGCTGTTTCAGTGTTTACTGATCACAGTAGGCTCTCTGTTTCGGGGTCATAAACTGTCTGGGTAGTCTGAGTGAGGACCTGCACCTGCATGTCTAACCTATTTTATTTTATTATTTTTATTTTTTTTAGTAAGCATATTTCTTTCCTCTTGGCACTGTAGGTTTAATGAGAGGTAGAGTTCCTCTCCAGACAGCAGACATGGCAGTTTCTGGGAACAGAACATTCGCTGGTAGCTCGTCTGGCGTGCTCTTGACCGTTTATTGTTTGAGGAGAGGATGGCAAATACAGATGATAGAACATCACATCAAAAGCAGTCATATAACCTGACTAGCTGTTGTACAAACACACAAGTTTTCCTACAACAGAAACAACAACTTCTCCTGATCGAACTGCTGATTTTTGTTCATTCATTCATTCATCCATGCATTATCTTCTGCTAAATCCACATGGGTTCGCGAGCTAACCGGTGCCCACCCAGCAACTCTAGATTTCGCAGGAACAACCCTTGATGGGTTACCAATTTATCGTTGAGCACACACACAGTCATGCACTAAGGGCCACTTTAGAGACACCAATTAACCTAGCATGCATGTGTTTGGACTGCGGGAGGAAAAATGGTTCCCAGAGTAAACCCACACAGACACAGGGAGTACTTGCAGACTCCACACAGAAAGGACCCGGATCGCTGCGCCCTGGGATTGAACCCAGGATCTTCTTGCTGTGAGGCAGTGGTGCTACCCACCGAGCCACCGTGCCACCCGTTTTTGTTCATTTATTAATTTTTTTCATTTGTATTTTTTCATTGTTACTTCTGATAGATGGCTGCCAAGTCATTGCGATTATCAGAATGAGGCCTTTTAACACACACATTCATGTTATTAGATACTTTTTTTATAAGAAATCGGTTGTGCAAGGTGTTATCTTGTCGTGTGACAGAACGCGTTAGGGTGTTTATCGAATATAATAGTCTACTGTCAAACATTAATGAGCAAAGAGCCTAGGGAAATGTCCATTCATTTACTGTCCTCAGCCTTTACATACCGGTAATCTTTTCCTATAGACGTAGCGTATGGTTTGTAGAAGGTAGGGAAGAACTCTGATTATAGCCCAGTACTACAGGTCCTTCACAAGGCCAAGCAGCAAAAACGTCAGTAACAGCTTTGGAATATCGCCTTTAACACTGACGGTCTCAATAATAATAGATTTGCGTCACTCTTTTATTCAGAATTGCATTCAGTTTTAATTGATATTGAAGCGTAGCCTCACCAGTATAACCGCTGCTCTGCTTCTAGTGAAATACAAAACAAGACGTAGAACAAATTGAATTGGCTCTCCGTTCAAATGAGTCATCTGATGAAAGAAAACAATGCTCTTAACTCCGTCCTGATGATGGCTGTAACATAAGAGGGAGTTTTGGGTTATTCAGCTTCATTCACCCGTAGTGAATGCAGGATTTAGTCACAGGTGCTGCAGTCCTACTCCCATTTGAAAGAACAGATCAACAAATCAAAGTGAAATGCTGCTAAACAAGGCAAAGTGCGTGTTGCTGTTACAAAGGATAATCATTACCAAATTTGCCAGGGAGCACCTTACCTGACACAAGCACATTGCTCCTTTTGTCTTGTGCGCAAACATTTGACTGGAACTTTCATCGGTCTGTCAGTCTGTACTGAAGGCTCTAGCTTGTTGGCTTTTTGGTGCCTTCTTGGATTGAGTTTATAAAGCTGTATTATGTGCCATGAGTGCCTAAAGACCCGAGGGCTGACCCTTGCCAATCAGGCGACGTAAAGGCAAACGCACAACGTGAGATAAATAAATAATTTACTGTACATTAGGAAAATGAACATTGTGACGTTAAGCAGCGCGAGTTCTAGATCCTATTCATAAAATAATCCTTTATACTGAAAAATGCTTCACTATGTAGATTCAATTCAATTCAATTTTATTTATATAGCGCTTTTTACAATGTAGCATCGTCTCAAAGCAGCTTTACAGTAAT
>JAUZST010010474.1:0-12396 GCA_034779995.1 Parotocinclus haroldoi | reverse complement strand
TCTATCTATCTATCTATCTATCTATCTATCTATCTATCTATCTATCTATCTATCTATCTATCTATCTATCTGTCTATATGTCTATCTATCTGTCTATATGTCTATCTATCTGTCTATATGTCTATCTATCTGTCTATCTATCTATCTATCTATCTATCTATCTATCTATATGTCTATCTGTCTATCTATCTATCTATCTATCTGTCTATCTATCTATCTATCTATCTATCTATCTATCTATCTGTCTATATGTCTATCTATCTATCTATCTATCTATCTATCTATCTATCTATCTGTCTATATGTCTATCTGTCTATCTATCTATCTGTCTATCTGTCTATCTATCTATCTATCTATCTGTCTATCTATCTATCTATCTATCTATCTATCTGTCTATCTATCTATCTATCTATCTATCTATCTATCATTTTCCCTCCCCACAAGTCTCAGTCTTTTACCCTTTCTTCATCTATCACTATAACCTACTATAACAGTGGCTGTTATGGCCTGAACAGTTCCAGGCATGATGTCTTTATGTCCTTCATGTCTTGTTCTGCCTATATTCCCATGGTGCTTTCTCCTGTGCACCATAACCTCCACCTCTTCCATCCTGTGGTGCGGCTCTCTTCGGACTCAATTTTCGGTCTTAAGTAATAGGAAGTAAGTGACCCACCTGTAGGTCTCTATCTGCTTGTTTGCTCTCAGTGTTTAACAGTGCTGGTCTTGGAGTGCTATGACTTTATCAGACTCATGCATGCTGAGCACTCTGTAATTGATAGATCAGTGTTAAATGTTTTCATGGAGGTAATGCGGTAACTATAATATAAAGATATACCAATGCTACTACTCTCATACATATACAGATACATGCAATACTGTTTTCATTTAATCCTAATTTAATTATTATTATTTCATCATTTAATTCTATTACAATGAAAAAGCTAACATAGTAAGTTTCTTAAAATATAAACGTATACATAAATTATAGGCACAACTACATTACGAACTGTTTGACTAGTAAAAGACGGAACTAAATAGCATTATTTTGTGACATATACTTAAGATATTTATGAAAAATGGTATTCCATATGCTAACAAGCACAGTGTTTGTTATGCCCTCGGTGTAACCTGTTTCCTTGTATATATATTTATCATTTAAAAGAAGAATTATGCAGATTTTCCTGTCAAATGTAGGTCAAAAAAGTTTATATTTTGTGAAGAATTAAAGAACCTGTATACTTAATGCAGTAGGCTATTATTCATTGTCCATTATATTATTGTTCCCTGATAAATAAGAAAATAAATAAATATAGATAAAATAGTTTATTGTATATATATATGATTACGCTCTATTTTAAAACTTAAATATATGTTCACTGAGTACTGTTTACTTATTTTTTACTGGCCATCAAACTACTAAAATGATCTAACCTGCTCTGGATTTTTAGAGGCCTCACCATTCACTTGTAATAATCTTATGATCGGATGTGACATGAGTTTTAAGGTGAAATTTTAACGAAGTGACATGCCAAACATGTTTTAACAATACAGCGGTTGCTTTTCATTATGCTGCAAAATATTTAGATAATGGGTTTTTGTGCAGGTATATCTTTGAGCACAAAGGCACTCAGCGAATCATGGTCATCAATAACTGCCAGTTGAATGATGATGCTGCTTACTCAGTAGTGGCAGGAGATGAGAAGTGTGCTACTGAACTGTTTGTCAAAGGTATGTCTCTCAACACTACGTTTAAAAATAACTACTGACTTCTAAATGTGATTTAGTGTTGTGTTGATTGCTTAATGCAACATGACTGGGAGGTTTATATGCTCCCTTGTGCCTGTCTGACTCTTTAATAGTGTTACCAGTGAAGATTGTGAAAGGACTGGAACCTGTGAAGACTACAGTCAATGAAAGAGTTGAATTAGAATGTGAGGTGTCAGAAGAAGGAGCACAAGTTAAATGGTACATCTGTATGTCTGTATGTCAAAGCAGCAGATCAAAGGAATTCCACTGAGCAGTAGAGAACCCACTGCCTTTACTAATTCACATCTTGGGCATAAAACATGTAAAACCTTATGACAGGATGAAGAATGGGGTAGAGGTGCCCACTGGGGTCCGTTCAAGATATCGCGTAAAGTCTGAAGGCACAAAGCACTGGCTGATTATAGAGGATGCTGCTAAGGAGGACACGGCTACTTATTCACTTATAGCCACAGGAGGCACTACTGAGGCGCATGTTCAAGTAGACTGTGAGCACAATTTGTCTCATTCTTGTAGTCTATTTTTAAGGACTTATAAATAAAGTTACTTTAAAGTCAGTGCCTTTTTGAATCTAACATCTTTTACTTTTGGCTGTTTCAGTGAAGCCTCTGAAAATTCTGCAAGATCTGCAGGATTTAACAGTACGGTTGGGCCAGCCGTTGAAACTACACTGCGAGATCTTACCTGGAAATGTTCCTGGGCGCTGGTACAGGAATGGCCAGCTAATTCAGTCCAGTGACCGCATCACCATTCTCCACCGAGCCAAGTACAGTCACCTAGTTCTACTACTCCTCCCACATCTATGATGCTATCTTATGTTTTGTAACATGTCCTCCCTGAATCATTACTTATTTTTATGGCACCCATACTCACCACACACACTAACATTTTACTTCCTGTTTGCCAATAGAACCCACAGGTTGGAAGTTGAGAGTTCTACACTCCATGATGCTGGAGAATACACTTTTACTCCAGAGGGTTATTCACAAAGCCTGTCTGCCAGAGTCCATATCATAGGTAATAAGTGACCTACTTTTAAAATCAGGAAACAGCAGCATGAGCCACAGATTTTTTTTAAAACAGGCTCTCTAGTAATACATTGCTCACAAAAATTAGGGGATATTTCATTATGGGAGCAATACTCATTTTGAAGTATTTCAAATTTTTGTGAGTAGTATATATCTGATAATAATCTAAATGCTAGAGGCAACAGCAATAACAGCAATAGACTATTCGATTTTAAATGAAATAAGTTTACGGCATTATATGTAATTGTTTCAGATCCCCCCAAACTGTATTTGGATGCTCTGAATGCACCAGATAACACTATCACCATTGTGGCTGGAAACAAGCTGCGCTTGGAAGTTCCTATCAGTGGAGAGCCTGCACCACGAGTGGTATGGATGAAAGGAGAACGGGTGAGTGGAGATTGAGTGGTCTGGCTACTTATGCAGAGACTTCTCTATCTGCCTTAGGATTAAATTAACTTTTCTATTAAAATGTAAGGAAACAAATATTTTGAATGGCATGAATGCGCAGTGGTTAGTGTAGTCACCTCACAGACCCAGTGGTTCGATCCCAGTATGGAGTATGGAGAACCCTGTATGGAGTTTGCATGTTCCCCATGTGTTTGTGAGGTTTTACTCTTACTGTGCAAAGACATGAATTAGGTTAACTGGTTACTCGAAATTGGCCCAATCTGATTGGACTGTATATGAATATAATTTTTATATAACCCTGTATGTCAACATATCTTTGTATCTGTCATGGACTAGCCATACCCGGCTACAAGAGATGTTAAATACACAAACAAATAAAATACTATTATGTGCAGCAAACATAAACCAGTTTCTTGTACCTATGTAGGTCATACTTGAGTCTGGAAATCGAGTACGTGCAGAGACAGTCTCAGATCAGACCTGCCTCACCATTGACATCGCAGAGAGAGAGGACACTGGTAACTACAAGATCGTCTTGCAGAATGAAGCAGGAGAAGATACAGGCAGTGTCAAGGTCAAAGTTGTGGGTAAGGTTCTCAGAATATAAAAATTCTAAGACATTTACATAAACATCACTGGAAGTCATACAGTTGATATAATTAGTAATTTGTATTTACAGTAATTACCATTTCTCTTTCATTAGACATCCCTGATCCTCCTGGGCCTCCCTTGGTTCCTGCAGTTGGTGGAGATTGGTGTACAATGACATGGGAGCCACCTACTTATGATGGAAGTTCTCCAATCCTAGGTAAACTTCTGCAACAATCACACTGACATATTTTGTCAGAATAGTGCTATAAAACTATAGCCATTAACAGTTCCCTATATAAAGAAGTACAATGTATTTGGCACTCGCTTTTGGTAAAAATCAGTTTTATTCACAATGAGAGAAATAGCACTTTCTACTTAACGTAATATTTACCGTGCTTAAATTTATTTTCTCTCACAGGATATTTCATTGAGAGGAAGAAGAAACAGAGCTCTAGATGGATGCGACTGAATTTTGATCTATGCAAAGAGACCACATTCGAGCCTAAAAAGATGATTGAGGGTGTGCCGTACGAGGTGCGAGTGTTTGCTATTAATGCCATTGGTGTATCCAGGCCAAGCGAACCCTCCAAACCCTTTATACCCCTAGGTAAGTGTTTGCGCCTCAGAATTTTCCATTAATCCATTAGTATGTCTCCATACTAAACATATCCACGCAAAAACTCTATAAGATATGGTATGTGAGTGATTATGCCACATGTTCTTTCTCTTCTGGTGTAAGATAAATTTGTAATCCAAGCAAATCCTTTCTAAAAGAGACAGAAAATCATAAACATTCACTATGGCATGGTCACCATATATGAACTTTAGTCAACCCTTTTGGAGCGTCATCAAGTGTTCTCACGGTAAACTCTGCTGCACCAAGCGTTAGAGCATTGGTGCTTGAATGTTTGTAAACCTTCTGAAATGTTCTATATCTCCACATAAATATGACCTAATACAAATATTTCTGCCAATATACCAAGGCAAATTATCCAAAATTACATACATGTGAACAGCAAAATATGTTAGCCTTTGCTTTTAGTATCTGGTGTGACCACCCTGTGCAGAAATAACTGTAACTAACCGTTTTACAGTTAACATTGTTTAAACTGGTGATCGGTGCTGCACTTCAGCTTTGTCTTACACTTCAGCCCATTGCTGTAAACAGAACAGGTTTTTGTGGGTTAATGGTCAGGTTCCTTACATGAGCCACAGTATGAGTGCAATATGTTCCTATCTATATACATACCACTTCTCAGATGAACCAAATTTTGTATTTCTGTCTCACACATCTATTTTTCCAATACCCTTCTGGTTTGTCTGGTTGACACATGATGGGCAGCATTGCTTTTGTAGAGCAGTGTCTTTATCATTGTAACCTCTCCATGAACAACATTGTTCTTCAGTGTTTATCTGATGATGTACTCTTGAACATTATGATCAGCTAATGTGAGTGAAGCATTTAGTTACTTCGAAGTTACACTGGGTTCCTTTGTGAAATTTAGGATTATCTGTTTGTATATTTGCTTATTTAATTGGGATATCTGTATCTATTTTTAGGACTTGTTTCAGCATTCGATGATTTTAGATCATATAGTATTTATGCAGCTATACCGCTCAAATCATTAGGGGATACTTCAAAATGAAATGTCCCATAAAGAAATGTGCCCTAACTTTTGTGAGCAGTGTATATAGAAAAATCTAAAGGGTTCACAAATTCCAAGCACCAGTGTATGTCTTTATAATAGCTCCCAAATCAAAGAACTAAATGTTAGGGTCTCCTAGCCCGATAAAATCTAATCAATGAATTGATAGTAATTGGTAGTTTGAGCAAATGGCATACACCAAATTAGCAAAAACATGACCAACTGGTTGAAAAACAGGAATCACTATTGCATTAGTTGCACTACGTTCATGTTGCCATGCAAAGTAATCCTCCACTTATTTAACAAGCTGTTACCAGTGAGCCCACAATGCTGGTGGTGGATGATGTCACTGACACAACCGTGACAATAAAGTGGCGTCCTCCAGAGACCATCGGTGCTGCGGGATTGGATGGATACCAAGTGGAGTACTGTGTTGAAGGATGTAAGAAATTCATGCAGTCTTTTTTCACACTTTTTTAATGTGTATTTTAAGCATGCTTGTGTAATAGGAAAGAATATATTTACTGTTTCCTTATCATGTGATAGCGAGATTATTTAAAAGTTGTTTTCTCCACAGCGGACGAGTGGATAGTTGCCAATAAGGAACTGATTGATAAAACTAGATACACCATCACAGACCTGAATACGGAGGACAAGATATTAATTCGAGTGAAAGCGATTAATGCAGCTGGTGCCAGCCCACCTAAGACCACTCAGCATTCCATCCTGGTCAAAGAGGTCATAGGTGAGCACTACTCGGTGGACCAATTTTTAAAGTTCTAACCAAAGAAGTCAAAAATGGCGTACATAACCCAGTTCCTGGGTGGCTTTAAACTCTATTATATAAACTCTATAAAAAAATTTATGACTGAGGAGTGATTGGTAACTTGTAAGTCATCTTTCTTTTAAATCAGTGAAACAAATATGATCATTTATAGTCATAGACAGTTAAAAAGGACTAATATATTAGAATTATAATATAAAGTAGAATTGTGTCTCCTCATTTCTGAAGCATGCAGAGCAGACCCTTTTGGGTAACTGTGTTATTGACCTACATACAAACTATTCCGTTGTGACCTATGTTATGAGGTTCAGTTCAGGAGCTACGGCACCAGAAAGAACTGGCATTTACAGCATTTATTCTAAATGTTGAAGCAAAATTTTAATGCATTGTTGTTAATATGTTGCCATATTTGTGCTTTTAACTAAAGTAATGAAATGTGTTTAGTATAATGGTTCTTGTAATTTCTCTGTTTACATAGACCTTGTGGCTCCTAAATGCCCCTTCTTATCCTTTAGACAAATTTTATTGCCCACTCCTATGAGTAAAAGAAACATATTTTCACATATTTCCGCTTTAATTTAAGTGTATATGTATACTATTTAAGGAACTTTAAGAATAAGGAGCTCCAATTCACCAACTTTTAAATGATCTATAAAGATTATATTATATATATATAAAACTTATTCATATAGACAGTGAACAGAATGAACTACATGTCATTGTCTGGTCTCACCCAGAGGAGGATGGCTTAGGGACTGGGTCATATCAACCTCTCCAGTATCACTACTTGATCTCTAGACTGTTGTTTGTAAAGCTGCTGTACAACAATGCATATTATAAAAACACTATATACATTTCTTGGAACTACTTGGTTGACATTTCATTTATAAATGTATAAATTATACAAAAATGTAAGTAAGCAAATAATTTTAATTTTATGGCAGTTTAAGAATATATTAAAAAGGTCTTTGACAGTAGCTAAGAGGAATGGTTTTCTGAGTAAAAACTTAACAGTACCTTAAATGGCAGTAGAGTGCATAATTATATTTATTTAAAAATGTTTATGAAATAAATGATATGTTCTTGATGTTCTTTGTCTATACAGTAAAAGTCATTGTCGATCATATGGTAACTATTTAATAGCTTGGTTTTATAAATGATGCAATGAATAGGAAACATTTTCTCTCACAGAACCTCCTAGGATCCGCGTTCCTCGACACTTAAAGCAGACGTACATGCGCAAGGTCGGGGAACAAGTCAACCTCGTTGTGCCATTCATGGTAAAGCAATGATCTTTCATCGACCTTCAAGGGACAAAAAACCTCCATTTTGAGCTCTGGAACACTTTCTTTTAACCACAATAACTCTTCTACAGGGCAAACCCAGGCCAAAGATCACCTGGCTAAAAGATGATGAAAATATTGACCCTACACAGATCAACATCCGTAACTCAGAATGTGACAGCATCATCTTCATCCGCAAGGCTGAGCGCAAGCACTCTGGGAAATATAAACTGACTGTTCAAGTGGAGAAATACGTTGATACAGCTATTCTGGACATCCAGATTGTGGGTGAGTTTAGTCCTCTGAAAAACATTGCTTGCACACATCAATGACCATAATGCCAGGTCGCATAAATTATAATTTCAGTAAATCAAGCCAACTTAATTTTGATATTTTGACACTTATCCATGAACCAAGAATATAGTTCTACTACTATGCATTTCAGATGGCCTAGAGGATTGCAATATCTAGTTAATGTCGACAGTTGTCTTTTTCTGATCAGACCTTCCTGGCCCCCCGCAAGCTGTTAGAATTGAGGAGGTCTGGGGTGAAAATGTAGCACTGGACTGGACACCACCCAAGGATAATGGCAATGCCCCCATAACAGGTTACACCATTCAGAAGGCAGATAAAAAGACAATGGTATACACAATTCCTTGCTGCCTGCAGTTTAAATACAAAATGTGAAATCCCTGTATTGTTGTTCTATATTATGTGATTTCAGTTGGCTATTGTGTTCGCAGGAGTGGTACACCTGCTTGGAGCACTACCATCGCACATGCATCACTATCACCGAGCTGGTGGTTGGCAACGAGTACTACTTTAGGATCTTCTCAGAGAACATGGTAGGCCTGAGCCAGAGTGCCACGACCACTAGAGACACTGCAGTAATTGTAAAGGAGGGTAAGTGCTGTATCTGTGACTGTGATTTTAATGTTAATTTTAACTTTTCAAACTTGGTGAAATTAAGAACCAATAGAGTGACTTGAAAATCGTCCTATCACTATATCACTATTGAATACCTGTAATTCCATATCATAGCTCACTTAAAAATTATTTGATGCCTTATGAATGTAAATGAATATGCTTTAATCCTTTGGTGTACTTAGCCATAGGTTGTCATTTTACTATTGATTGAATGTTGCTGTCTTCCAGCCAAAAAACATTTATTAAACGTTTATTTACAAAATAATGTTTTTTTTCCCACAAGCTCAGCACTAAGCTTTTGTCACTTCACTAAAATATCTTTTTAGCCTGCAGCATTGCAGCAAATGATAAAACAGACATATTTTTTTTTAAAAACCATAAAAACATTGACATGAGAGAGAGCATTGTTATCTTGTTTACTTCAAATTATTTACAAATATTGTTTATGTGTATATGCTATTAATAATTAATTTAAAGTTACGCACACTTGTCTTTGAGGTCGAGGATAAACAAAACCGGTGTTGTCTCTTCCTCATCACATAAGGGATATTCCCCCATGATACAGCATTCAGCCCGTATCATGTAAACTCCCGCTTTCCATTTCCTCCTTTTTCTTCCAATTCCTCTCCCTTTCCTGCCTCCTCTGGCTCTCACACAGGCCTAAAACTGAAGAACCCAGAATATAATGATCACGACTTCACAGAGGCACCCAAGTTCACACAGCCACTCATCAACATATTTGCTGTTGCCGGTTACAACGCTACTCTCAACTGTAGTGTCCGAGCCAACCCACGGGTATGTGAAAGACTTGTTATGTTTATTCTTTATAAGATATAATAAAGAGATATATCAGTCTTTTAAGCCACCTCAGCAACCAACAGTTCAAACCTCTGGCAATCCAGCACTGTTACAGGAGTTACTTGTTTGATTGTATTTATTTGTTTCTAATTATTACGATCCACTGAAACAAACTGAAAACGGCAAATAGCACAAGCTATGCTAAAACACAATTAAATACACACTATTTAGACTTTCACAAACACAGATAAAACAAATGCTCTCCAGATGAGTATTAAGATGTATTGTTTGATAAGACTGTATACTGCATCAGTTGTAACCATGCAGTCACTTTTGGAATCATTATATCTTTTACTTTAGGCCTGTTAAAGTTAAGGCCATAATAATGTATTAATGTATCAATAATTTAATACATAAGCCTGACAGTTACTGCCTGACCACATGAGATACCCAAACTTATGAATACAGACGATAATTAGTCTATAGGAAAAAGAACTTATAGTAGAAAACGGATTAGGACACGCTCTTATAAAGCTTTGCTCATTAATAGTAGTTAGCTTACAAGTAGCTTGCCATCTAACTTTGAACCAAAGAACTCAAGGAACTGCTGTTTCCAACCACTGGCTCCTATCTCTGAGCCGAAGGGGTTGTCTTAGTTAAATGTATTAGAAATGTTGTAGAAAAGACATTATATTATATGTCACAAGCTTGCAGATGTATAAAATTGTTTTAATGTTTGTTGAGTGACGACTAAAGAAAATAGAAAGAATAAAAAGAATCAATGCAAATTTCCCTCACCCAGCAGTTTATTCTAAACACCTTTACGCTTTCATGTTATCTCATCAGTCAATCATTTGATGGCAGTGCAATGCATAAAATAAAGCAGGTATAGGCAACTTTTTTATATGTTATATGCTATATTATTGTGGATGCCAGGCTTGTTTGACTACTGAACTCCAGGGATTTTCACACACAACAGTCTCTGGGATTTGGTGTTATAAAGAAATAGCGTCCAGTGAGTGGACGTTCTGCATGTCTTGGTGTTGATAAGACTGGTTTGTAGGCAATATAAAACTAAGATTATCATTCTGTACAACTGTGGTTGGCAGAAAAGCATCTGAGAGTGCACAACATGTCAAAGTTTAAAGTGGGTGGGCTACAAAAGCTGATGACCATGGCAGGCTCTACAACATCAATTGCAAGGAAGTTGGGATGTTGTTTAAAACAAATAAAAACAGAATACAATGATTTGTAAATCCTCTTCAAATCATATTCAATTGAATACACTACAAAGACCGGGAGGCTACTCCCACTGAGACTGAGGGACTGGGAATCAAATCCAGGTTTCTGGGGCTGTGAGGTGTAAGCACTAACTATTGAATTACTGTACTTGTATTCTACAAACATTAGTGATAGAGATAGGACTGAAATTGATGTCATCTGAATTCTCATGTCATGTTTTACCGTATTTGAATTGCTAACCAATGGGATAAGGTGAATGTCTATCTGCTGGAGGATCATTAACTTGTATGATTACAAATTATGTAGCCCACAAGTATATTCACAAACAATGCAATAGCAATCTTTTAAACAGTTACTAATCATACACCTGTTAGAACCATAATATAACTATTTTGGTCCCTAGTTAGAATGGCAGGACAGTGATATATTTAACTGAGCTCTACCATATAAGATGTCCTCATTCACTAACTTGCATTGCCAAGGGTCAGAGGACTGGTCATTCAGTTAAGGTACACACATACAAGACAATTAATTCTGCCAAAATCAATGAGTTACACTTGCAATGACAGCTTTTAATGGGAACTACACCAGAGCAGTATACATGAACCATTTATAGATTCAGTCTCCTGGAAATGTTGAGCCAGATTATATCATGAGTGATATCTATAGAGTGGACCGGGTCCACAAGTCTTCAGACCGACAGGGCTGTATTGGCCCATAGATATAGCTGTCTGGGATTCTAGGAAAATCTCTGGCTCCACACTACAGACATTTCACGGCTTTACACCTGTACTGTGACTCAGCCTGTTCCAAGGGGCTTAACAGCACCTGCCAGCTATTGTCACTCTTGTTACTCTTGTGTGTCCAAATAAAGTTTCTATCCACTGCTCCTGGTGAGGATCACAGTCTGATAAATAAGCCTGCAGTATCAATGTATTTGATTTTTCCTGCGACTAGACAAGTTCCATTAACTTTTATAACAAGCCATGTACCATGTTAGAGTTTGTTACATGTAGAAATACAGAAGTCTATATTTTGTCTGCTGTTGTTTGGTGTATTGCTAAAAAAAATCTCTGCGCTGTCAATTTCTGCACTATTACTCTAATATAGCCCAAAGTCGTCTGGATGAAGAATAAGATCGTTATCGTTGACGACCCACGTTACCGAATGTATAGCAACCAGGGCGTGTGTTCACTGGAGATTAGGAAACCCAGCCCATTTGATGGTGGAGTGTACAGCTGCAAAGCCACCAACGACCTTGGAGAGGACCAGGTTGAGTGTAAACTAGAGGTGAAAGGTCAGTCTGTTACACAACACTATGCTTGAATTCTTATGTACAACCCTATTTATATCAAGTCAAATCAGTTTTGATTATTTTGAGCAATGTCTGAAATGCAGCTTTATCTTAGCTTATCTTCACGATATCTTCATGATACACTTCCACGATTACATGCTGTGACTTGCAGACTTTGATGGTTCCCTGCTTTTTAAATACAACAGGATGCCCACTAAAACCTGAATGTCCTCAAACTGATTGAAAAACACCTGGCTGACGAATCTGAACTTCAACTTAAGTGCCAGTCCTAGAGGTTCACATACCTATGCAGCTCACATATATGTAGTACTGGATGTATTATGAGATGAAGTATAATATGTATAATATGACGAAGTATAACATGTGTAATAATAATATACATATAAGAATAATATATAAGCATAATAATTTGTTTTATTTTGTATTTAATTTAACAATTAAAAATGAAAATAATAAAGATTTTTTAAAAATTTTCCAAGTTCGAAAACCTGTTGTTGGTTTACATTATCTATCTATCTATATGTCTATCTATCTATATGTCTATCTATCTATATCTCTATCTATCTATCTATCTATCTGTCTATCTATCTATCTATCTGTCTATCTA
>JAUZST010010473.1:0-12396 GCA_034779995.1 Parotocinclus haroldoi | reverse complement strand
CTCAGCTTCTTTGGAACATGTTGCAGGTATAAAATTCAAACCGAGTGAATATTTTCAAAAAACAATAACGTTTTTCCGTTTGAACATTAAATATTTTGTCTTTGTAGTATATACAACTGAATATGTATTCAAAGGGATTTGCAAATTATTGTATTCTATTTATATTTATGTTTTATACATATGTTTTCTTGACTAATCACTCAAGAACTCCTGCTGCCATTTTTGTGCGCCCCTGATCTTGTCTCAATAGCTGCGCCATTTGACCTTGTTTTTCTGTTGGTGACCCAGCAAAAATTTCTCCATAAGGACCAATCCTGACCATACTTCTCCAAACAGTTGACGGGTGTACCTGAGCCTCATTGGTGTCTGCCAGTTCTGACGGCATTACTGGATTTTCTTCCAGTATTGAAGGGAAGTCTTTCTTTATGCTTCTTCAAAAAAACTTCAAACAGAACATCACAGACTCCAGTCTGCTTTGAAGAGGAGATCTTGCTGATGCAGTGTAACTACATAATTATGTCTTGTTTCTATGCTCAGCTGTATGGTGTATTATATGTTTATTAGTGTATTAGTTTTCCACAACCTCACTTTTGTATCAGAGTTTGCTCTCTCAGTTTTAAGTTGAAACTGTTTCTGTTTCAATTAATGACCGTTTTTCAACCTTCATAAGAAAATGGTCATTAATGTTTGGTATAATTGGTTAATCATACACCTAACTAAAACCCTACGAATTTCCTGACTGTACAAGTGTACCTAGAAGAACTGAAGCTGTATTGAAGGAAAAGTATGGTCACAACAAATACTGATTTGGTTTAGATTCCTCTTTTGTTTACCTTGGCATTTGTTTCATTTGTGAAAAAATGTAACTATTAACATTGTTTTTTTTTGAAAGCTTTCTTATTTTGCATCATTTTTCCACGCCTCTCTAAAACTTTCCACAGAAGTGTATGTGATAATATAAATTAGGGCACAAAATCCATATGGCATGCAGTACACATCCTGTTTCTGCATGCCAAATTGTGTGCTGTAATTTGAGAATGTCATGAACAGTGGTAGAGCTATACCAGCTGGTAATTAAGATGTAGTTTGTCTATGGTATTACCGTTCTAGAAACGTTTTAATTTCTAATGAATTATTGGCTGTTGTTAGATCATTCCATGTTGAGGAAGTCAAGAAAAGGGCAAAGCTGTGTACTGGCATGAGCAAAGAATGAGCATACATTAGAGTGACTGAGGAAAGTATAATAAGAAACTGGCACCTAGAGAGGAAGGGTCGAATTCTCCTGATGTTGTAGCCGCCTATGTCTATGCCTATATTAGAAATGTGAGCAGAGAAGCTCAGCTGGTTATCAAAGATTTCTTGCATTCTCTGAAGGTGTGATGGAGCATTTCAACTGGGAGATGGCAAGATCTTGATAAGTGGATCTGCAGGAATGTAAAACAGTTCAGTTTTTATATGGCATAGCTTATGATGATGAGTTAATATCCATGATGAGATGGTCGATAGACATGCTAGCTTTATGGGGAATGTAATAGGTACAGAATGGAATTCGAATGATGAGATTCCAAGTTGGGATAATGCTAGTGATGTGAAAATCCACTTCTTTGATTAAAGTAAACCTGTGCAAAAACTTCTTCCAAATTTCCATCTTTAGTAGGAGAAGGAGAAGGCAGAATATAGAGGTGCTGGAATAGCTGGGGTTTCAGGAGTAATCAAAGTCTCGATTGGGGCTAGAAAACAGAGGTAGTGAATCAAGGCAAAAGCTGATATGAAGTCAGATTCTGGACAGCAGACTGGCAGTTCCAGAGCCGACCTACTACCTCAGTACCAGATTGTGGTACCCGTGGAGGATATATGAGGTTACTAGTGCTGCAGCCACACTGTAGTATAGATAGATGTAGTAACACTTGTTAATAAAAGCAATTCAATAAGCAATCCAGAATGTTAGAGAAATAAAGACAAAATATGATAGTTAACATATGCTGATTTAGTCTTCACAGAGTGTAACAATGCACAAGAACTGAATGGACAGGTCAGTATCTGCCATTCTAAATATACAGTGGGGTCAAAAAGTGTTTAGTCAGCCACTCTACTTTCAATTTTCATTATAGGTAAACTTCAACTAGAAGAGAGAACATAGGAAAAATATCCAGGACATCACATTGTAGGACTTATTTGTAAATAAAAGAAGCTCTTCTGTCCTCCACTCATTACCTGTATTAATGGCACCTGTTTAACCTCATTATCTGTATAAAAGACACCTGTGCACAGCCTCAAACATTCAGACTCCAAACTCAACCACGGCCAAGACCAAAGAGCTCTCGAAGGACACCAGGAAGAACATTGTAGACCTGCAGGGAAGAGTGAATCTACTGAAGGATCTAGTGAAGACTTGAAACGTGAAACGTTTGACCTCTCATTGTCAACAAAGGTTATGCTACAAAGTATTGAGTATTGTTAATGACCAAATACTTATTTTCAACCATAGTTTACAAATAATTTCTTTAGAAATCCTATATTGTGCTTTCCTGGATTTTTTTTCTCATTTTGATGATGAAAAATATGACAATTGCAGACCTATCTCCTCTTTCTAACAACTTGCACAGTCAGTGGCTAACTAAATACTTTTTGGCCCCGCTGTGTATATGTACAGAAGCCCTGCTTACAATTTGCACTAGGCTAACCCGATACTGGTTTACAATACACAACCGAAGATACAAATTGGTAGTGCCCACATTACCAAAGCTAGCAGAACTAAGCAGATATTCTCAAGCAACAGCCTACCTTACCAAGCAGAGGAAGAATCCAAGATAGAATCACAAAGCAAGTATTTCATAACACATTTTAAGTATATTTTATTTCTGTAGTATAGTTTAATTCAGCATGTTTATAGCTTTATTTGCAACAAAGTTACTAAAGCACAAGTTTGTGAAATGTCACAAGATGCATTTCTGTCCAGAGTTGTATTAATTTTCCCCCAAGATATTGTATTGGTGATTGGAGATTTGGATCACTGTGCCAAGTCTTCTCCAGGACAAAGTTTTCTCAACCAAAGAATCAGGTCTGGACTCTGTGGTGGCCAAAGCATGTGTGAAAATATTGTGTCATGCTCCCTGAACCAACCACTCTTTCACAATTTGAGACTGGTGAATTCTGGCATGATCATCTGGGAATGTGCAGTTAAATAAATAGTTTAAGTAGTTAAATAGTTAAATAAATCAATTGATGGAGTAACCTGGTCATTCAGTATTTTGATGTGCCTTCACTCTGGAACAGAGTAAATTTGTACTCCTCAGAACACATGACCTTCTTCCATTGTTCCAGAGTCCAGTCTTTATGCTCCCTAGGAAATAAAAAACATTTTTTGCTTGTTCGCCTCACTGACAAGTGGTTTTCTTAAGGCTACACAGCTGTTTAGTCCCAATCCCTTGAGTTCCCTTCAGATTGTGGTGTGGAAATTTTCTTACTTTCACTATTTAACATATGCCTGAGTTCTACTGTTGTTCTGCTACAATTTGACTTCTAAAAGCGTTTAAGCGATCGCCGTTCACATTCATTCAAAAATAAATTACCAACCACATTGCTTCCTTGAAGATGCTTCACCGCTGTGCTTCGACTTTTTAATAACGCGTTGAAAGATCTTAGCCCGATTTTAGTAATTTCAGAATTCTCCTTGGATATATTCTCAGCTTTTGATCCATGCCAATAATTTAATCCACAACTACAGGATGTCTGCATCAGTTAGTTAAATAATTTTTTGTCAGCTAAATCATAATCAGCCGTGCAGTTATTATCCAGTGGGAGGTTCTTGCCTATGTGCTTAGTTAAGTCCAGGTGGTTAGCCTAAGCGTTAGCTTGTGAGCATCCATCATCTGATCTTTCTTATTTTAGTGTATATTGTTATGATTTACTATTTCTCATAGAGATCATTACTGTTTTTACAGTTAATACCAGACATGGGTTTAAAATAGTTAAAGTTTAAAATAGTAGGAGGTGTGTAGTGTAAGCAGTTGGTGTCATGTCTACAGTCCTACTGGACTATTCTTCCCTGCATTCATCTCTCTAGCTATGTTATCCCTGTGCAATGTGCCATTCTGATTAACTGATTTATTTCAGCTGTTTCTAGTTCTGTCTTGTTAGGTTGATTATTTAAAACCTGCATTTCTGTTATTTGGCATAAACTGACTCTCGCAGTTGCATTTCCGGTCCCTGTCTAGTTTCCTTCTTCCTCAAGCGCATATCACGCCATTTCTGTTTGCTGCTGTTTTGGACTTTGTGTATATACTCTGTATTGTATTGAGTTTTTATTTTTAATTTTACACTTTTAAATAAACCTAAATTGGCTCCCATCTTTGAAACTTTGTTAGGTTCACACGTAGGGGACTTTTGAATTTAATTCAAATATACTGTCATATTAAACAATTCTTTTTTCCCCCCCCAAGAGAATCTCTGTTGCACACAGCTACTGCTATATGTGAACTATAAGTCTGATGTTTTCTTGCACTGCAGATTTACTCGACCTGAACACTTGGGCAGCAGTGCCAAGATCAAATGCAGTGGTTGCCATAGTTACCAAGAGTCCACAAAACAGCTGACAATGAAAAGACTCCCAATAGTGGCGTGCTTCCACCTCAAAGTGAGTGTCTGTTATCTTTCTTACCTGGCTTTTTCAGTATTTTCAGTATTTTCAATTTTTCTCCTTATATGTTTTCTCCAGCGGTTTGAGCATTCTGCAAAGCTCAGACGGAAAATCACCACATATGTTTCATTTCCATTAGAGCTAGACATGACTCCATTTATGGCCTCCAGGTAAATAAAGCATTTTATAAATTATAAATAGATGCGGTTAGCCATATGATCTTTCGTATTTGCTTTGTTCAATTTATTTACCAGGGTCAGTCCTCAAGTCCTTAGAAATGCTTTTAAAATGACTCACAAATCAGAGAATTAAGATTGCAGTTTTGTAATGTAAAACTTTTACTGTACTGGCCCTACCTTTATTAGACTATATAGAAGTTACATTATATCACGTTGTACTTTTTTCCCTCTTTAAATTCTAATTATGATATTGGCTCCAACAGCTGGTTTGCCAAGCTTCAAGTTTATTACCAAATGTGAATCACATTGTTTGATGCTGTATCACTTTAGTACTGATCCAGATTATAACAGTAACATATTTCCTCTTAATCATTTTGCTAAGAAGACATTTGGAGTTTTATAAAGCCTTGAAAAGCTGTACCTGAAGAAATACAGTATTTCACAGCCAAATGCAGAGTGAGCAGGCACACAGCTTCTTAATGATTTTCTCTGGAACAAATAAAGGGAATTATGTAACTTTGATTAACTGAATGATATTGGACATGCTGTTTAAAATAACAGAATACAGGAGAAACTATTTCTATGAATGAATAGTAAGCATTTGTACGTGTTCACAGTAAGGAAAGTCGGATGAATGGACAGTACCAACACCCAGTAGACTCATTAAGCAATGATAACAAGTAAGTAAAAGTCATGATTAGACTAGCTGCCTTTATGGTCTCTTTTATAATTTGCTGAAACCCATGAAATTGTGTGGTCACCATGTTTCTCTTTCTCCAGATATTCTCTTTTTGCTGTGGTAAATCATCAGGGCACCCTAGAAAGCGGCCATTACACCACATTCATCCGTCAGCATAAGGACCAGTGGTTTAAGTGTGACGATGCCATTATCACAAAAGCCAGCATTAAAGATGTACTAGACAGTGAAGGGTAAGTTGCATTTAATTTTAAGTCACTAATTCATTACTAGTGGCAGTATATTTCTTTTAAAGCAAATTTGGCAGCACCGTTGTAATTATGATTAATTCTTTGGCAAATAAAATCAGATGATTAAGCACTGTTTGTGTTCACTCTGCTGTACTGAACTGTATATTTGTTTAAACAAATTTGTATACTCTGACAAAAAAAACTGTCAAATTGATTTATACTTGAACATGTGGTTAGACAGATGTAAGTACTGAAGTATGGAGTGATTAGACACTGGGTCTTGCCACAGGAGGTTGTATAAGTGCTTCACCCATTGCCCAGTAAAAAGGCTCTCGGTGGCTACTTTTGGGTAGTGTACCTCTTGGTGAAATAACATTTATTGCTAGACATGCCTTTATGATGCACTAGAAAACATTTTAAATATGCACATTATTGGACAAAGAGGAGCAGGATGGTTGTTTTGACTAATTGCCTGCTTTATAGACCGTTCTGCCCAAGCTGTAATGATGTAGTGGGAGCAGTGGTTCCTTGAGGGCACGCACTGTGAACAGGCACCAGATGGCCTCGACCTATCACCTATCTGGTTCAAACTTCCAGTTGAGAGGTGCAAGAAGATTGCTGATGGTTATAGAAAGTGACTGATTTCAGTTATTTCCGTTACTGGGATAAATACTTAATTTTTTGGGGGGAAAAAATTCAAGAGTGTATAATGTGTGTGGTGTGTGGTGTGTGGTGTGTGGTGTGTAGTGTGTGTGTGTGTGTGTGTGTGTGTGTGTGTGTGTATATACAGTGGGGGAAAATAAGTATTTGATATACTACCAACTTTGTAAGTTTTCCCACCTACACTTTAAATCCAGAAAATCACTTATGTTGTATAATTTTTACATAATTAGGATTTGATTGCCTAAGTATTTGGTTGCCTACCAACCAACAAGAACTCTGTGTCTCACAGACCTTTTTCTTTCAGAAGCTTTTTCTAGTCTGCACTCATTATCTGTATTAATTGCACCTGTTTGAACTCGTTACCTGTATTAAAGACACCTGTCCACAAACATAAACAATCACACTCCAGCCTCTTCATCATACTCAAGACCAAAGAGCTGTCTAAGGATAACAGGAAGAAAATTGTAGACCTGCACAAGGCTGGGATGGGCAATGACAATGACAATAGACAAGCAGCTTGGTGAGGAGGCAACAACTGTTGGTGCAATTATTAGAAAATGGAAGAAACACAAAATGACTGTCAATCTTCCTTGGCCTGAGGCTCCATGCAAGATCTCACCTCATGGGCTAAGGATGATTCTGAGAAAGGTCACGCATCGGCACACACTAAATGGGGGAGGACCTGTTCAATGACCTGAAGAGAGCTGGGACCACAGTCTCAAAGATGACTGCTAGTAAAACACTACAACGTCATGAATTAAAATCCTGCAGTGCACTTTCTGGAAGTTTCTCCCATTTTCACATAGGATCTATGGAGCTCTGCCAAAGTAGAGCATATGGTCCCACATCTCCTGTTCTATTCAACGTTTCCATGTTGACAGAGCTGGCAAGAATTCTGTTAGGACGCTTTTGAGATGTGCTTATACAGATCAGGGATTATTTTGGCGTCTGTACTTTTTAAGGAAAATGTAGCCACTATATTGTGAAATGGATGTTTTGTTTTTATTTGTTTTTAGCTTCAGCTTATGACCCCTGTTGATGAATTTGATGTATGCTCAGGTTGTTCTTTAATTTTAGATGATTTTCTTCTTCAGTATTAATTTCTAATATATGACCTTTTTAGAACTCTTTGAAATTCCTGCTAATTGTGATTTAATCACTTTACAGGAAATGTTGTCTATTATTTTGTCTATTACCCTTTATATTATTGTATTTTTGTTCAGTATTTCATTATCATTATCCTTTACAGGTATCTGCTGTTTTATCATAAGCAGTTCCTAGAGTACGAGTAACGTCAACATGCAGATTTTTGCGGACATGTAAAGAAGAGGACCTCTGTGTGAATGGGATGAAAACCAAATCCAGAAAAGATAGCAGTCTGAAAGTATAGTGTAGCTGCCGGTGTTGGACAATAAGGACAAATAAATACCATGTTGCTGGAATAAAAGAAATAAAAACCAAAACCACTGGGAACTAACTGAATTACTCTTCAATTACAAGAACCTGTTATGAAGGGGCCTCACACATCCTTGCCTACAGACAAAAGGAGCCACTTCTTAAGTTCAATCAGACGCTTTACACAAATAGATTTGGTCAATCAAACAAAGCATGTCCGGATCTCACAAAATAATTTTTATCTTATGTGCATTATTAATTTGATTAAGAAAACTGTCCATTTTTGAAAATGTTTATCATCTGTCCAAGTTTTGAGATATTTTAAAACATGTACTGTCATGCCTGTGGAGTGTGAGTAGAAAATTCTCCTGACATCTTTCTTTTCAACTAATGTATTTCCAACTAACTTTTTTTTCCTTTTTTTCTTTGGTTAAGTGCATGGATCATGTGTATATACGAATCACTGAAGTGTTGTTTGGTTTTCTCCACCATACACTCTTACCTTACATTTTATTTCTTGGTTTCCCAAAAAGTGAGTGATTTGTTGCTGAAATGTTGCAAGTTGTTACATATTTTGTGCAATGCAATATGGATGAAGAATGTTCTCACAAATTTCTTAATTTAGCAGTGTTATCTAAACCAAATTTGGTATGTGTGCCTGTATGTGCGTGCATGCGTACTTGTGTGCGTGTGTGAGTGCGTAATTGAGTGTGCACGCATGCATTGGTGCATGTATGCGCATGTGCCTGTGTGCGCGCCTGTGTGTGTGTGCGCCTGTGTGTGTGCGCGCCCGTGTGTGCGCGCCCGTGTGTGTGTGTGTGTGTGTGTGCGTGCGCGCCTGTGTGTGTGTGTGAGACAGAGAGAGACTGGGTGAGTAAATACTTGGCATGCTGTCTAAACTGTATTCTAAAAATATTTTCATATTAATGTAAATCATGTATGTTATGTATAGTTATGTATGTATATATCGTATGTGATTAATGTCAAAATGAAAGAAAATGTCACCCGTTTTATCTCATGTTTTATTCTTGCCAGTCCATTTAATGAAGGAAATCTCTGTGGATCATAACACACAGTATGTTTTTATACATATAAGTTGTATCTATTTATTCGGCAGTTACTTGCATCCAAAGCGGCTAACCACTGAAATAGAATGCAATGCAAACGTTTTGGTGACCCAACAGCTGCGTCTAGGTTCATCTGATTAAGTATAAGGCATGTGCTTTTTTTGTGTCCAATCCTATTGGTGCACGTTGTCAGTACAGTATACCATTAGTAGCTATTGCTAAGCACAGTTTCTTAGATTATCCTTCCTTGCCCACCAATAGAAATGGCTACCCATGTCACCACTGGCTAGGGTAGAAAGTGGGTGCCTTTATGGGCTGTAACAGGTGCATCACTCATATCATTATTGCTAGACTGTTTACACTCTGTGTACACTTCTGGCCACCTTATTAGACTTCCAGCTTTTTTCAAACCTTATTGTATTGTAATTTTTTCATGTGCTGATTAACATTAATTAGTGATGAGTGTGTGACCTAAGAGTACTGCTGCCTGGATATTTTGGTTGATATGGTGAACAACTGCACTGGTGATGATGACACGTCTGATTATGTTTGTGCTGATTTACTAGTATGAGCATGTTACCACAGTGTTACTATATCATCAATGACCCTGTTATGCTTGGAATTGTCAGTTAACCAAGTCATATCTTATGAGTGTTGTCCCAAATATGTGGCCATTTGATCAGGTACATCTATTGTATATACAATATTTAATATACAGATTGTATACAATAACTGCCTGTAACTGATTTGTATTACTGCCAATACTGCAATTAGGAATTTCAATTCCAGTATTTGTGGTAATTCAAGTCGGTTACAGACAGTTATTGTATATTTATATTTATTGTATATTATTGATATTTATTTGTCGGTAGCAGTCTTCAGACAACCACTACGTCCAAAGTGCTGATTTATCTAAATTTGGTAATGCATAGTGTTCTTTTCTGGGTGTAGGTTGTTAAAGTCTGCGGTTATGATATGTTGAATTGTGATGGAATTGTGAATTCCATCTTCAGATACCTCAGACGAACAACAAAAGTCTAGAAATTTGTGTGTTGATATCTTTTGAACCACAAGAGAAACATTTCACAGCAAACAATTTTTGAGACAATACAGCTCTTGACCACCTTCCCATTAGAAAAACATGATCGAAGAGGGCAGCCATGTTTCAGACATAGCCAATTTGCGTGCCATTTGACTCACCCTGTATATACAACAGATGATTGATGAAATGGCAGTTGAGTGAAGTGTACTTTATTTGCAATTTGAAATAGAGATTGTAGAAAAGCTTTCACCCTTTTAGCAAAGGGTGGTGGCTGTTAAGGGTGAAGCAGTCCTCTCCGGTGTTGTGTCAGCAGCTGAGGGTGGAACCGATGTCATGAAGGTAAAGGTATGAGTAAAATTTCGTTAACATTTCAAGTGAACTATTTGTCTTTAGGTTTTTTTTTATAAGAAACAGACAGATTGTATGCATTATTGAGATAGGGCTGATGTGTGCTGTGCTGCAATCACAGGAGGAAATCAATACACATCTCCAAAATATCAGTGATGTGCTCACAAGCATCAGACACTCATCAGACAAAATAAATGAT
Source organism: Parotocinclus haroldoi (assembly GCA_034779995.1). Classification (NCBI taxonomy): domain Eukaryota; kingdom Metazoa; phylum Chordata; class Actinopteri; order Siluriformes; family Loricariidae; genus Parotocinclus; species Parotocinclus haroldoi. Next base: position 1,937 of record JAUZST010010473.1, on the reverse strand, counting down.
GCTCTTACTTCTTTATATTGTGGCTATGATTTGTTGTCTTGCTTGTATGGCAGCTGGGTTAGGCAGCAAAAGGATCAGTCCTGGCTTTGGGTCAGTTGATGGCACCATCACCTCCTGCAATGACACAGCATGCCCTCTCCACAACTGAACGCATGCAAGGGTGGAGGTCATTTTATCTCCACTCCCGATCATTAACCACATCTTCAGCGTGGGATTGCATTATTATTATTATTATTTAAATTGCACTTAAATGTTGGCCTGGTGAGCACCATTGTATGGGAACTTTACATACCTAGATGACATGTGGATGATCTTGTCCAAAACATCTGGCATTGCGTGGCCAGTTTCCCAGTTCCCTTTGGAATGAGCCTTGTTCAAGGAACCCTAGTCCAGCACCTGTAAGGGAACTGGAAGTCCATGGCTCCTCGCCATCTCTCTCTGTCCAAAACTAGACCCAACTCAGCACAGAAACCCAAAAGGATAGCTCTTGGAAGTCCGAAACGTTATACAGTGGGGCAAAAAAAGTATTTAGTCAGCCACTGATTGTGCAAGTTCTCGTACTTAAAAAAATGAGAGAGGACTGTAATTTTTATCATAGGTACACTTCAACTATGAGAGAAGAAATGATGGAAAAAATGCAGGTAATCACATTGTAGGATTTATTTGTAAAATATGGTTGAAAATAAGTATTTCGTCACCCACAAACAAGCAAGATTTTTGGCTCTTACAGACCTGTAACAACTTCTTTAAAAAGCTCTTCTGTTTAACCTCATCTGTATAAAAGACACCTGTGCACAGCCTAAGACAGTCAGACTCCAAACTCAACCACGGTCAGGACCAAAGAGCAAAGGACACCAGGAAGGACATTGTAGACCTGCACCAGGCTGGGAGGAGTGAATCTACAATAGGCAATCTGGTTAGTGTGAATAAGTCAACTGTGGGAGCAATTGTAAGAAATATAGAAAATGGAAGACATACAAGACCACTGATAATCTTCCTTAATCTGGAGATCTCATCCCATGTGGCCAAATTGATCATGAGAGCAGAAAGCAAAGACCCCAGGACTACATGGATATATCCGATGACCTACAGAGAGCTGGGATCAAAGAACAAAGGCTACCATCAGTAACACACTACGCTGAGAGCATCTCAAATCCTGCAGTGCCAGACGTGTCCAGGCTTGTCTAAAGTTTAAACTTTTTGGTAAAAACTCAACTCGTTGTGTTTGGAGGAAGAGAAATGCTGAGTTGCATCCCAAGAACACCATGCCTACTGTGAAGCATGGGGGTGGAAACATCATGTTTTGGGCTGTTTTTCTCCAAATTTTCTTCTTCTTATTATTATTATCATTATGTCGCTTGCAACACTTATATTGTTATCCAATTTTATTCTTATTATTATGTGTGTTGTTGTAGCAAGCACACTATTGAAATCCGATGGCTTTATTATGTGATGCTTGCAACTTTTCACTTTTTTTTAAATTGTGTATTTGTTTTTAACTGTATTTGCATTCAGTTTTACCAGCACCATTGTCTATGACAGACAAACACTTTTGGAAATAAGATTGACAATTGCACACCGAAAACCGGACTTTGAGTTCCTCAACGCGGATTCTAGTTAGACTAAGACGACGTGCAAACCGTCCCCCACTGCCCAGCATACTACTGGCTAATGTACAGTCCTTGGACAACAAAATCAGAGAGCTCAGGGCGCGGATCTTATTCCAGGTAGAGATACGGGACTGCTGTCTAATCTGCCTCAGAGAGACCTGGCTATCACCGGAGATCCCGAACAAAGCCATCAAGCCTGTGGGCTTCTCGGTGCACTGAGCGGATCAAACAAAGGACCTCTCGGGGAAGGCCAGAGGAGGAGGTGTATGTTTTATGATCAACAATGCTTGGTGTGATCAGAGGAATGTACACTTCATCGAGTCCTTC
>JAUZST010010472.1:0-12397 GCA_034779995.1 Parotocinclus haroldoi | reverse complement strand
AGAGAGAGACAGAGAGAGAGAGAGAGAGAGAGAGAGAGAGAGAGAGAGAGAGAGAGAGAGAGAGAGAATTTACAGTTAAAAATTTATTTGCTGAAGACTTACCAGTTCTGTAAGACAGCAGTGTGGCTTGGACGATGCAGTGACGCACAACATCTTGTGATAACATCCTACCATTTAAGGGTTCACTCTCATAGAACCCATATTCGTTCTCCATGACAGGAACACCGGCGGTCACAGTCGCCAGCAGCCTGATCAGTTCAACCATGTGCTGTCGCAGCTTAACGAAATATGGATCTGTGCAAAAGTTTGCCAATCCCATACTCTGGAGCAGTTGCCTGTGCACTTCAGCATCTTTAATCAGGAATTTTGTAGAAAAATCATCCCAGTTCCTCCAGCATTCTTTCTTGAAGAGTTCTTGGACATCCAAAAAGGGGTTATCTGCTTTTATTCTTCCCAGGAAGTCGCTGTTGCCAGAAGTCTCTTCTACAAACTGAAGCATGGAGTTGGCTAGAGGTTGGAGCAGCACATGGATGTGAGGTCTGCTGTCAGATTTGAGCCTCTCAGCAGCTTTGGCATCGAATACAGCTTCCTGAAATTTGGTTTCAGCACTGCTCCCATCAGACAGCAGGCTTATCTCAGCATCAGCAGGCCAGTAAGATATTCTGTTCACTCCCGCTGAGAGAGCGAGGGACAGAGGTAAACAATAAGAAAATCAAATCCAAAGATACAGACAAGCTAAGAGCCAAGAAGCAGTTGAACATTTGAACTCTACTAACAGACTCAGACAATGAATATAGCATATATTTAATATATATTATAATAGAATTATTATATATTCATTAATTTTCCATCCAGTCCCTTTTTCCCCTTTTCCATATGTCACATCCCATTAAAGGCACATTCAGAACATATTCATTCTGCTCCTGCAGAAAAGTTCCTGGAACTATGGAAAATACATTAACATAAAGCAAGGTTCCTCAGGTAAAAATGCACCTCAAAAGTTTTCTGGGTTCTAGTTCTGAGTAACGTGCTTGTAACAGTTGTCACAGAATAACGTTATTCACTTCATCTGGATAAAGATACAGTTATCATAGATATTTTATCAATTCGTAATACCTTGCTGAAAAGAACACTCAAGTGCCTCCCTCGATCAACTTTGTCATACAGGTCATGGATTCCTCAATAACATCAACTTTTCTAACCACTTTATAATCAACCACTAGGTCCAAGAGATGTCATCTGCATCTGCATCTTTTTCTGGCCACTCTATATGCTCACATCCTCATAAAGGCTCTCAGCATTTGCAGATTTGGTCACAACAATGTATTTACTACTATGTTACTACAACACCCGTTCACTTTTTTATATTTTGTTGAGCCCTGTGCCTTAGGTTTTGTCATCTCCAATACTAATGACAAGCTGAAAACATTATACATTTATTAAAAAGGAAAAATATTATTATTTTTAATGTTGCTATGACACTTGAAATTTAGCTCTGCTGTCCTCACAGTTCTCTTGAACAACTTTGAGATGTTTCTACACCTTGATTGGACTCCATCTGTGGTATATTCAGTTGCTTTGACATGATTTGTAGAGACACACCTGTCTATTTAAGGTCTCACAACTAATAATGCATATTACAGCAACAACCAAGCCATGAGGACTAAATTAGTGCCTGTAGAGCTCAAAGACAGCACAGAGCACAGAAGGCTCGAAAAATGATGCTACAATCAAGTGTCCACAGTGTCCTCCATATTTCTTAAATGGAAGAAGACAGGACTCTTGCTGGAACTGGCTGCCCCCCAACTAAGTAATCATGGAGAAGGGCCTTGGTAAGAGACGTGACCAAGAACACGATGGTCACTGACTGAGCTCCAAAGATGCAACATTCCACCAATCTGGGCTTCATGGCAAAGTGGCAAGACAGAATCCAAGTATCAGTAAAAGACACTTGAAAGCACTTAAAGGAATTGCTGGAGACTCTAGTCTGATTAAATCAATCGTTAACTTTTTGCCCTTAAATTTAAGCATGATGTCTGGAAGAAACCAGGTACTGCTCATCACAATACCATCCATACAGTGAAGCATGGTGGTGGCAGCATCATGATGTGGGGCTGTTTTTCAGTGGGTGGGACGAGGAGACCGGTCAGATTTGAGAGGAAGCTAAATGGAGCAAAGTGGAGCAAATACAGGATTATTCTTAATGAAAACTTGACCTCAGACCTCAAACTGTGCCGAAGGATCATCTACAAACAAGATAATCAGCCACCGCTCTGACTGGAACCCAAGTTTGAGTTATCTGAAAATGGCTGATGGTCACTCCATCCAACTTGACACAGATTGATAGGATCAGCGGAGACAGCCCAATGACAGACAATGCCCAAATCCACGTGTACAAACCCTGTGGGATCACACTCAGGAAGACTGGAGGCTGTAATCACTGCCAAAGCTGCTTTAACTAAGTACTTTGTAAAGGGTCTGAATACTTATGTTTTTAGTTTGTCATTATTATTTAATAACAAATATATTAATGATATTATTTTAGCACAAGGCCGTAACATAATGAAATGAGAAAAAAGTAAAAGGGTCTGAAGACTTTCCGAATGCATTGTATAACGATCAGCTGCTAAGGTCTCAGACACCATCGGAAGTCTGGTATAGATTATTTAAGTCAATAATAATTTTAATATAAATATGTAAATATAATATATTCAAGTCCCTCAATTCAAACAGGAAGCTGCAGTCAGAGTATCTCACCATTGATGATCATCTTGAGGCAAGTGGAACAGGGTTTTCTGGAAAAATAGAGATCACAGCCTTGTAGTCTTGCTCCATGTTTGATCACTGCAACCTGACCTGCATGCAGCTCAGGTCCAGAACAATGAAGGCCCAGAACTCTTTGATCATGGACCACTACCAGACCAGTGTCACGAGCCTGAAACAGGCACATCACAAGCAGCTCAGAAAAAAACAGCACTTTCACAAAAAACCAAGTGCTTGTACAGATATCACTTGCTTTACAATAAAGTTCAAGACTACATAGAGCATAGAATTCAAGCCTTTCTTCCGCAAGTTCCATTTGCTCCCTGTCTTACGTGTCTGCCTAACATTAAACTTTTACAGTCAAATATCTGTGTGTAAGTGCTGCATACGGGCGAACATTTTTCAAAATGTTGTTGGATATCTAGTAAAAAAAACACCTTTGTGCTTAATAAGCCTAATCTCATACTGTAAATGTATAGGTATGAGCCGATTAACGTCTGCATTGCGTTCTGTCAAACAGGATGTTAACATAACAGGATATGTTGACCAGACATTATCATAGGTACACAGTAGTTCATATTCTCTGCCCATAAAGTTTTGTGTTAGAAAATAATGTGAATTAAAACAAAACATAAAAACCTTTAGTACAGCGCTGTACAATACAGTAATTCTGTGTAGCACTTATAAATACTGAAAAACTGATCCCGAAAACAAAAAGAACGTTAACATATGGCTTTGCGCCTTCAAGAATGTGATTCCCTTTCCTGCCACCAGGTGTCACAAGGGTTTGCTCATACTAGTTTTCCATCATTCAGAAATCATTCAGGTGAATATAAGACAATCCTTCATAGAACACATACACCCACACATTCATTCACCCACAAGGGCACTTTAGAAATTAACCTAACACATCTTAGGAGGAAACCAGGACACCTTGAGCTGTGAGGCAAACACTAACCACGGTTCCCCTCAGCTTAATACATTTAATTCTGTAATTTTAGTTAACTTTTATAGTTGCTGCCGAAACCATTCTGACACCGTGTACATCAGTTTTTCTTAAATATCGAAACTGTTCGATTCAGATTAGGGAAGGTGCAGCTAATTTGTAATGCTTCTTATCACTTTGATCTAAGATATGATTTGATTTAAACACAAGAATTAAATCAAAGTCCAGTTTCATTTCTAACAAAGCAAGTGGAGCAAATTCTTGGTTCTTTCCTTAGAAAAGAAAGCTAAATAGTCTGACTAAATCATGGAGTCAACTGGAGCATCTCAAAGCCAAGTAAAATGTGCTTACAGATCTATTGCGTGGCCTCTGAGAATCTCTCCTGGGGAAGAGTTCCATCCATAGACTCAGAAGTGTGAAGAGGTTACCTTTGGACAGTCTGGGTCCGTGGCCTGAACAGAGAAGAGGGCATTTTATCATGGCAGCCAGTAATCGTTTCAGTGAAAAGCGTTTGTTTAACCTTTAAACCTTTTCGCTGCATTATTATTATACTGTAAATCAGATATGGTTTCACGTAGCTAATTACACACACCCAAATACAGCATATCCCAGCATTTGTGTGTAACTACATCGAAGATTAAATTAAAACACTCGCAATAGTGCACTACGTGAATAATAATGCCTTTATTAATATATTAGATCATTATTAATATAAAACGCGTAGAACGGCACAGGAGCAGATGCCAAAAAATTGAATGTATTTAAATGGGTAGATATTGAAATGAAAGTAAACACAGCAACATACTGGGCTAAACATTACAGTTAGTATAATCATTTTAGTGGACGAGCTGGGCCGCGTCTAAATCCGAAAGTTAATCTATCAAGTCTAACAAAGTAGTCCGCATATTTGAAAATTATGTTTGTCAGTAGCGCTTACGGCCTCGCTCGATACTAACCTTGCACTTTACTGTCCGTCTGCGTGCTGCCGTTCTTCACTGGAGTCTCCTCATTCCCTGACACGAAACCGTTCAGTTTTTGACCCGTGTCAAACCTGGAGCTGCTGTCTGAGGCTGCCATTCAGTCCCACTCAGGTTTGACATGAAAACCGGTGAAAGATTAAAGCTTCTCTTCCTTTTTAGCTTCAACGTCAACAGTCTAAAGGAGAGGAGGAGCTTCCATTTGGCCTGTAAATCCGGGTTGCCATGTATTACAACAATCTCCAGGTATCTCAACCGTCATCATTACATGCCAGATTTGAGAACGCACACGTTCGCCAATGAGTCTAATCTACCACGTGCTGCACAGCTGAAATGACTTCCATCTCCCAGATTCAACAACAGGGCAAGGAAAGAACCATAAGAGAGAATTAGACAAAGGCTACATAGGACAAGTCAAGTGTGGGAACATGAACAAAGATAGTAAAGATAGAGATTTAGCCAAGTATTTTTGTATTTAGCATTTAGTATGAATTATTACAATACCTACACTTGTACCTCCTGCATTTTAAAACCTAACAATTTAGTGTCTGCTCAACACTAGTCCTTTAACTGAAAAAAACATTTCTATCTGGGGAGAAATGTCCCTTTTTATTTATATATTTATATTTTATTTTATAGTGCTTTTTACGATTGTCTGAAATCAGGTTTACAATTCATCATATTACACTATTATGGAAAATGCATAAAATATAAAATACACTAAAAAATTCACTTGACACATTCCAAAAACAGTTGTACTAGTTAAGAAGATCTAAAAAATAGAGGACTTGGTAATAAAAGTAAAATGTGCATGCTTAACTGTTGTTGTTGTTTTCTTTTTCAATTATTATTACTACTACTACTACTTTGTAAATCTAATTCAGTAAGTGTGGCTTATTTCCACAAATCCATGAGCTTTAGCTCATTTTTCGCACCCAAAACTGAACTGAAACCAAAATACAGTCATACATTTGGGGAGCCTAATCAAATGAACTTGTTTGCTTTTGTTTAGAGGGAAAGCACTTCAGTAGGCTCATTTTAATATACCACATACACAAATCGATATGATTCCCTTGTGATGTACTGGTACAATTATTATTTACATAGTCATCTGAATAAATCACATACAGGGCGTGCACCGTGGTATACTTTATTAATTCAAGTATAAAATCATTTAGAATGGTAATATAAACATTTAAACATGAATTAAATAGTGGTTCCTGCGTTGCCTATGACTTGTACAGTTCAGTGAACAAACATATGAGGGGGTATTTATGTATGGAAAAGTATACTATTCTAATGCTGTAATGATTAAGATACAGGGAAAGATCTTTTTTCGATTTCCTGATAGTTTTATTTGGGCCATATTTAACATCTTACAGCACTACAGCACAGGTAGAAAACAATAAATAATTCTCATTTAGTCTCTTGTTCCAAAACTATACAATATATACAACATTATACATAACACTCTTGGCTTCTACACCCAACCAGTTAAACACTCTATTTTGAGTAAACATTGCCTATGTAACAGAACAAAATATTATTTATATGACAATTAAACAACAATAATGCACTGATCTAAAAGTAAAAAAAAAGTGGTGTTAGTAGCCATATATGTTGTTAGTAGACAATTTGGGTAAGTTCACTTTTCCCAATTTTCAGGTGCCACAATTTTCAGGTGCCACAAATACCGTGCCACGGTAATCAACATTTTATATTTTTAGTGTCAAGTTGGCATTCCAGCTACTTGGCTGTCATGAAAACCACACTAGACCTTTCAGGATAACCTTTTAAAAACTGGACCCCATCTCACCCGCACACAACCAGGCAAAAACACACATTGAGAAAAAAAAATCTTTAAAAGCAAAAGATGTGTGCTGCTTTTTAAACTGGCCTGCATTTTTTCTGTAAAAAGGGTTTCTCCTCCATCAATGTGCCCGTCTGTAAACAGTTTCCAACATACCCTCCACAACTTCTAGAGCACATGTAAACTCTTAAAATATTGCGATTTATCTTTCTTTTTCTACTCATTCACTCATTCATATAGTGCACTATAGATGTGCCTTGAATGACCTTAATTTAAGTTTTTAGAAAAGAATCTTGATCATGTGTGGAGATTTGGAGCAGCTTAAGTGAGATGGCATGCATTTTGCACTAAAGTTGCACTGCAACAAATTAGCAAACTAGTTCCCTTCCCATCCACAACTGAGACAAAACAGTTGTGCAACCGTTACCCAGTGCAACGCAGAGCTACAACATTGAACAAAAAAAATGCCACACAGTTGCCACTAAAGTGCAAATCCAATGGACATTCCACACTGCTCAGATTAAGTTCAATCCTGTGGAATCCTGCTGAGATTGAGTTCAATCCTGTGGAATCCTAAGTAACTATAACAGAGAAGAGGCAGAACACTTCTGGGTCAGAACACAAAGTTCTGTGGGATAAATGTGCATTTCATGTCTGTATGCTATACAATACGAGTTTGAATTCCCACACAGCTAAAATATACAGACTACAGAGTTATACTAGCTTACTTCAGCGTGATTCTTACAGTAGTAAACATAGACCTGAAATTTAACTCACTCACTCATGTTAATCTACCTACTGCTAACAGTGCTCTGTGGTTGTTAAAAACATGGCTCTCTCTGTGTCTGGGTCAGTTTTTGAAGGCTCCGCAGCGGCTGGCTCGGCAGATGAACTCCTTCAGCATGTTTCCATCGATCTGCCAGAACGCTGCCGTCTGAGTCACTTCGGTTAGGTGGTTGACACAGAACTTAAAACAGAACTCCTCAAGATCCTTAGAGAACAGAGAATATTACACCTGTCAAAACTACTTTACTGCATTGAACTGAATGCAATTTGATTAAATATAAAACGTAACTTTTCATGAACGCACAGACAATTGTGAATCCTTGTTCAGGCAAAACAAACCTCCTTAAACCTGTGTAAATTCCTAAGTAGATAGCTGGAAAGAAGGATGAATAGTTATAGATGGGTGGAAACAGACTGACAGAGACAGATTCATTCAGAATGTAAGCAGCTGTGCGAGAAGGATGGATAAAAGTCCCAGTTTAGTACTCTTCTTTCCTTTTACAGTCACAAGATATGAGTTAGATCAGTTGGCATCTCACTGTGAGTAAATGGATTCTGCCTTGTGCCCTGTGCAATATCATCTTAATTTTTGTTTTAACAATGTGTGAGCAGACTTGACTGTGAATGTCTTTCACTTGCAAAAAAGCCCAAGAAACTGTCAAAAACTTTGCAATCTGCAATCTATACTAAATTCCCTAATTCTTCTGAGCTAAATATTTTGTAAATCTGTTACTGTTAAAATGAGCTCAACAGCTAGCACCAACTTATTTCACCATCTATAAACTAACCAGAATATATATACACACACACATATAGATATATATTGTACACTCACTGACACTGGGACACCTACTATATCATGCAATTAATCAGGCAACCATGTGCTGGTTTGATTTGCTACATCCTAGTATTGCTATAAATACTTCCAGTGAGTGGCAGTTCTGCAGATGGAAATGCCTCGTTGATAAGAGATCCACTAGAGAATGGATAGTTTCGTCTGACCTGACCAGCCAACTGTAGTCCATCTGTTTCTCTACATAATTTGTAAGTACCCTTTATTCTGTTCCCTAATGGTCACAGGTACAACACAGATTAGGTACTATTTGGGTGGTGGATCATTGTGTTTGTAAAAACTCCAGCAGCATTGCTGTGTCTGATCCAACCATTCTAACAAAGTATGTACAGAATACAGTAAAATCCGGTTAATGGGACCAGCTGCTTATTCGGACCAAAATTCGGTTTAATTGGACCCAAGAATGTGAGAGCGAATAAGAAAAAGAAGCCACAAGTCACCACTTAGAGCGGATGCAAAGCGGGTCAGCGAGATAAGGGAGGATTTTTGGGATCCCCGGGAGAATTTATGCTTTTATCAAAGGTCAGGAAATCTGAAAAGGTGTGTTGACAAGAGCAAAACCAGTGGGAGGTGACCACACCCACCACTTTCTTCATTTTGTTCAAGTGCAGTCTGTCAAGAGAAGGCGTGAGATCACACTGGATAAGTTCTTCAAATGTTGACTGGAATTTAGTAAGAAATTGTTAATTACAGTACTATGCTTCGCATGCTGAGTATCTATACATTGCGTTGTGGATCGTTTCGAAATTTATTTTTCAATGAAGTTGGTAAGCAACAGTAGTTCTTGTTTGTACGTTCGCTATACGTGTAAATAGCACAATAAAGGTTTAATAAACATTTAATATGGTACATAAATTATAGCACGTATAACCAGCCGGTTATTAGGACCAAAAGCGTTATATATATATAATGCCTAAGACTTGAACACAGTACTCTAAATGTACTCAACTTCATTGGAATTGAGGTTGTACAATAATTTTATTAGGTTTCTATACTTATGCACTTATAACTAAACAAGACATGTCTGTGTTAATTCTCTGTCTGCAACTGCATGTCTTTTTGATGTTGTAACAAAACCATTTCCTTCCTGGGATCATTATATTATCTATGTATCTATCTACAGAAAGATGTGTGAACAGATAGACAGAGGGATGGAAATATAGATGTTTGGATGTGTAGACAGATGGCCAGAAAGGTGGATGTATATATACAGATGGATGCATGGATAAACACCTGGACAGAAAGTTGGTATAGCATATGAATGGCTGGATGTATAGACAGATAGATAGACGTTAGATAGATGGCTGGGTGGACAGAGTGATCCATACAAGTGGACAGATTGATTCTGGATGTATAAACAGATGTATACAGTTGGATGCCCTTCATGTTTTTCACCATATTAATGCTACACATTTTTTATTGCCTTATAAAAAGGTTCTCAGAGGCTACTTTTGGATAGTGTGCCAGACATGCCTCTACAATGCAGGACAGGTAAGGTAAGGAATGCCAGGACAGCTCACGTGCCACTTTCGTGGTAGTAGCAGTTATGAGCAGTGCTGTCGTGTGGGGTGTGGGGTAAGATGTATTTGTTTGCCCATTATGTGTCCTGTCATTGACCTTGAACGAGAATCATAGACTGCTATAGACATATCGCTTTTAGTGGCAAATTTGGGATCCGATTAAGGTCAGAGGGCTCGTGGTATTAATCATTTCTTTTGTATAGAGTGACACCCTGCTCCAACTGCTGGTGTGATCAATCTACAGCCCAGGTGCAACATGTATGAGTAAATGTGCCACAGGATTCCATTCGGATCCTATTTGCCTCAAATGCACAACCATATCTTGTGTCCACGGTAGTGGCAACACAACAGCCTCCTTTAAATTGTACAATTTACATTTTAATGTGTATGATTAGCAATGTTAGTTTTGGTAAGATTTCTGGATAATGATTATAATCCTATTAGGAAAAAGCATAGATTTCCTATGCTTATTTGTTACTTAAATTAATTCCCAAGACACCTGCGTATTAAATAAGTCTTATAAGTACCGTGTAGTTATACCTCAGCATCGTATCTGACTGCAGCAGCCAACAGGGAGAAAGCGTTCTCCACTGTAATGCCTCGTTTTATTATGTGCTGACACAGTTGCTTTAGCCTGTTCTCACAGTATGCTGTTGCCAGGTCCAGAAGACCTAATGGAGGACAAAAAATGCATGGTGGATATGTCTTAAATGTTAATGAGAAATAAGCAACAGTGAAAAAAACAGAACGCGATAAAGACTATAAGTTTGTATCGCATTATTATTAAGGCTGTGAATCATTTGCATTTTACAATTCTGATTCCTGATTCTGCTCATCTATTTTGATTTTTTATCGATTCCAAATGTCGATTCCAAAATGGCGTAAATATTTGCCATTTTGGATAGACATTTTTTGTATTTTTTTTTAATAATTCAGTTTCAAAAGTAGCATTTTTAAACCTATTACAAATATAGCTTAATTTGACTCAATGTATTAAAGCATTGACCTGAGAATATTTTACTTATAACAAAAAAGTGAACATAAAATGTCTTACATGCTATATCACACACTCACCAATGGCATCCTCTGGAGGAAGTTCTACCGTATCTGTGTAGAGGAACTCGAGGAAGGAACGGTAGACGGGGTAGGAGAACTGATCAATCTCAATCACCTCTTTTATGTCTTCAGTCCAGTGTGATTGAAACATGGATCGGAAATGTTCGCATCTGTAACGAAGAAAACATTTTCCAATGATAGTTATTAACGATATTGAAATAATACACTCAGTAAGAAAGTGCTGCTTTGTTTCTGGTATGTTGTATTTAAAAATAAATGTGCAATGTGTTATGTGAAAGTGGTTTAGGGCTACATTAGCACTGTGTTCCAAAACTGGCTTAAGGTTGATGATAAATTTACGGTCATTGTGCACAGAATAGCTTGAGTGCTCACCTAATTTTGAGCACTGCTTTGTGGACGTGAATTAATTTGCCATCAACACTAAACTTGAGGTCTGAGGTCTCTGGGCTGTCGAACTCTTTCTTCAAAGACTGAGCCACTGTCAGGAAATCATCATGTTCTTCAAAAAAGTAAGACTTGTGTTAGTACATAGACACATTTTTCAACATGATTGTTTTACCTGTGAACTGGAACTGAATAAAAAGGTACAAAAAATGCACTGACAGTGTACCTCTGCATGAATTAAATAAGTGGATCTCAACTGGTTGGGGTGTAATCACGAAAAATCACAGATTCACTGGCTATTATTACAAAGGAGACGCAGCAGACTTCCCCCATGTTGACATGCAAGCGTTTGGACTTTTATAACAAACAAGTCAACCACAGTTTAATTTCTACCAATATCAGACCTGTAAACTGCACATTAGTGTGGGGTTTCTGACCTCTAAACCGATTCTTGCCTCGTTTTTCTAGTACAGTGTGTAGTGATATTCCGTTGGTGACCTTTGGACTGTTTTACTCTGCGTAGGACAATTGCGTTCTTGGGGGGAAATGTGTGACGATGTGAGCGCACACACACTAGGGCTGCAAAAACGAATTTCATTATCGATTCGTTGTGTCACACGATTTGTCTTACTCGCCTATACATGTTCGCTTACGTCACATGTGTCTCTTCATCAACGCTGGGAAAAAAAAAAGAACGACTTGAACGGAGCGACACGGAAATTTCAAAATAAGTTTAACATTAAGAAGTTAATACATAGTACAAAAGAAACATGACCGACGCAGAGAAGAAGGTTCGGCTTAAATCCTCAAAAGTGTGGGAGCACAACTAAAAAATGTGTAACATGCAAGCTTTGCAAAAGTGATGTGACTTGGCACAGGAACAAACGGTGATGATACAGAACCTTAAACGGAAACATGTTAGAGTAACCGATGAGGATGACGGAAGCTCAACAGCAGGGTAAATCACTACAGTATACCGAGTTTGTTCAGTTTTGAAATCAGGAAATGTAACGGTGCACTCACACTATGCGAATTGGCATAGCACAGTTTATGCTGTTTTTGCTTGTTAACTGGATAATGGCAGTTAGCTTAATCAGTATTTATGTGCTTTATAAATAAATATAACGTGTACACAGTTGTCGTGATTAATGATTAAGCTTAAATTGTAATTTTTGGACAGAGTATGAGTGAAGCAACTACACTATATAGGCAGGATAAATTACATTTAGACAGGGATTAAGGTAACATATTCAAGCTACTCTAATTTGTGTAATTAGGTAT
>JAUZST010010471.1:0-12397 GCA_034779995.1 Parotocinclus haroldoi | reverse complement strand
GAATGACACTGAACCTACTGCTGAATAACTTTGGGCCTGACGGGAGTGTAAAATGACCAAAGATGATTTGTTAGTAACAATATGTGGTGGATGTTACTGTTTCGTTCTTTCAAAAAGTCATCATTAGATCTGGATTTGAAATGCCCATGCACCCTGGAGAAGCTGCATGCTCAGCCTGAACTTTCTCATCATGCCTATTTTGTTATTATCTGACTCACCACTTCCTGTTAGCACTGTCAGCTGTCCTGTTCAGATCTCTGCTGCCAGCTGATCCATATTTATCTTCTTCTTTATGAAGAACTATCCAAAATTTTGGTTCCTGTTCGTACTTAAAAAAAAAACCAGTGGTCTATTAAGGAACAGTACAGCAAACCAGACTAACAGACTAGACTAACACACGCTGCTGGGTGGTGTAAGGCTGCAGACCAGTGTCAAGGAAAACAGCATGCCTGGAATGGATATGGAGCCAAAAAAGAACCACTACAGCTGATAGTGTGGCACTGGGACTGGAGCTGAATGAAAGGGATCGAGGGGGCTTGGCTGGGCAGAGCTTTCACTGTGCAAGTCAAGTGGAACATTGTCTCAAAGCAGCTTTACAGTTTTAGATTATCTTCTTTAAATTGTCAAAAGCCATTCCAAGCCTAAGACAACAGTGACAAGGAAATACTCCATTATAAGGTAGTAACCTTTGAAGGACCAAAGCTCAAAAGGGGACCCAACCTCCTTGGGTAGCTTGGATATTATATGTAAGAATTAAATCAAGTTGTAATGTAAAAATATCCATCCATCCATCGTCTTACACTTAATCCATACGAGGTAGCGGGCCAGCCGGTGCCCACTCAGCCACTCTGGTGGCAAGGGCAGGAACAACCCTAGACAGGGCACCAATCCATCATAGGGAAAACACACACACACACACAGAGTCACACGCATGCACACAGAGACACACACAAAGACACACACACACACACACACACAAACACACGACACACTAAGGGGTTAGAGAACACACATCTCTGTTGGACTGTTGGAGGAAACAGGAATACCCAGAGTAAACCCAGAAACAGAAAGGACCCAGGTCACACCACCCTGGGATTGACCCCAGGACCTTCTTGCTGTGAGGCAGCGCCGCTACCCACCGAGCACCTGTGCCTGGACCTCCTGTCAACGTGGTGATGGATACTGGAGTTGACCATCTAATGCTGCAATGCTGTTACACGGTGCTCTCTACAACCTATACAGTGGATTCCCGGTCCAAAGCACCCTTGCCTGTTGCTGTGGAAGCAGTATGTGAGTTGAGAGGAGTGAAGTGATTTCTATTAAGGATTAAACATAACCATGTCTGTTCTTCTTCCACGCGTTTGCTACTGTATTACAGCAATGCACTACCATATACCGATACTTCATCCTGATACAACTATACATGAAACTGTATTGAAGTCTCCAGTATTACATGTTACAAAAAAAATCGCATACAGTCCCCATGACTTATTAATCTTCGACATTAAAGCCTTTGAGATCAGAAACCTGAGGGCTGTTTGCAGGGAGTCCTTCCAAACTAACACTCCTCACACTGGATCCTGTAAGAAATGAGCACGGAGGTTAAAAGCACAACAGAGCTACGAGGAAAAACAGGAATCAATAATAAAAAAAACATTTTCTATACGAAAACAGCTGGAGAGGAAAAGAAAACCGTTGCACACAACAGGAGAGATGTGAGATTGATTTTCTGTAATGCTTTCTTTTAGACTGCTACGGTCTCTCACCGTTTCTCTTTTAGTGTCCCTAACTCACCCTCGGTCTCTTACCCCCCGTCTCTCACCCTCTGTATTTCTCTCCAGTCAACCTCATCACCCGGATTGATTAAACCACATAATCAAAAGCTTAGTTAGAGAAGTGCACTAACTCTGCATTCATTTTCCACACAGATGCCTCTTCAAGGCGCTTAAGGTGGAACCCGCTCCTTAAATGTGATAGCCTACACTACTCACAAAAATTAGGGGTCATTTCATTATGGAATAATTCTTTTTGGGGTATCCTCTAATTTTTGGCAGGAGTATATTTTCATAGAAATGCCACAAACGTCTGAAAGTACGGAACAACGATGGTCTAAGCACTTAGGACTGTGGCCTCACAGCTTCAGAGTTCCTCGAATTGATTCCCAGTCTGGACTGAAGCTGTGTGGATGCAGTTGTATGTTCTCCCCAGGTCTATATGGGGTTTCCCCAGGTTGCCTTGCATTGTGAGTCTCATAAATGATATCTTTGTAAAAAAAAATAGCAAACTGTGAGTAAATGATGTGGAAAAAGGACCTTAAATATTGATTCACTGGCAGCTGTTGTTCTGCACTTCAAATGAACTTGTAGTGAGGCATTAGATGGATTATGCCGTCTAAACCCCTGGGATGACGCAGCTCATGTTGGTGAGCTCTTTTTCCTGATCTCCCTCTGAAACAGGCAGCCAAAACTCCAAATATGGACACACCAATGCTCTAATGAAATGTACCTTTTAGACATTACACACTTTACTCGTCTAAATCCCCTTCGTATTTACTAACATTTTGAGACTGTGGACATTTCCTGAATGTGGACGATTCACAAACAAATTCGTCTCGCTCCTGTTTCACGAACAAGGAACGTTCTCTAATGTGTCTTAGCAGAGGATTTATCCTATATAGGTTTGTTCCTGTCTTGTGTACTGTGCTGCCAACTTCCAAGCAAGCCTGTACTGATATTAACAGGTATGAAAATAAATGAACGGACCAATGAACTAATGGCAATGCTATGTTTACTTTCCATGTTTTATCCCAACTTGTCCTTGTAACAGAGTGCTTATCTCCGGAAAGCACAGGGCACGGCCATAAGCGTGAAGGAGCTATCTGTATCTGTCGCTGCCAGTAAATAATGAATTGCACTGCCATTTTTTTCTTAAGCTGTCCAGGTTTGGATCACGTCTGCCTTTCAGTATAGCTTTTTAAAAACAGTTCATCGCAATTTCCCCAAAGTGTAACAGTGGGAAAGTGGTTGTTAAGAGACACTTCCTGTCCATGAACTGTCCACAAAGTGGATGCGCAGCAATGTTCCCCCATTCCTCTTCTTTTGTGCCTGGAGTGCAATCTGACATGACACACGGGTGTAGAGTATCACGACGGTGGAACCAGTAAGAATCTCTAAAGGGAGTGTAAAGGAAAGAGGAAGGTGAAGAGCAGCATGAAAAACGATTCCTTTAAACTTTGGTGGCCACTTGTTGAAAATTGGACACTTTTCTCAGATTACATGATTGCCGCCTCCTCTGGAGATTACCCCTGAGAGTGGAGATAAAGTCCCAGCACTCGAGCTAAAGTGGAGGAATTGTATCGCGCCCGGACGTTTGTTTAGACAGCACATGCGGCAATATTTGTGATCATGTATTTTCTCTGATGTTGCCCAGAAGGTTGCTAAAAGATCTGGGTCTCTGTCCTCTCTTCCTCCTGTGATGTGTTTACATTCTGAAGCATAGTTCTAGTGGATTTTATTCAGCATTGTTTAGATCTATGCCTAAGAGGCTGTAGTGATGGCTTATGAAATGATTTTAGCAGATATACTGTAAGACAGACAAGAGTCTTTGTTTACGTGAATTTGCCATGGCAGTTCATTTATCATATAGCAGAGTACTGTGCTAAAGTCTTAGGCCACTGTTAGAATAAATATCCCATTGCGAGACCAATGGTATAATGACCATATCTAATTATTTCCCAGTATATTTATGAGAATATCAGATTGTGGCTACAAAATGACTAACTGCACCACCCAAAACAGCAATATAAGAGAAATCATGTTGACTAGCACGCATGGTTACGTTAGATGAGTAGTCATTATAAAAAGCTATTAATATATAATTACAGACCTGAGATAATTATGTCATAAACCTACAGCATAGGTTTTTTTGCCAGTTTATGATCAGTATATCTCTTAATATCAGACGCTATGCAAAACTGGACAACCCAAAAAACATCAGGTTGGCTATTGTTTGGACCTGAAGAGCATCTCTCAGCACATTAGTTACAGGCAATTAGAAAGAGATTGGAAGGAAACAGCGAAAACTGATTAGCTAGGGATGGCTGTGAAGGCTGTGAGGGCTATGCATGCAAATCACGCTGCTACCAGTAAGCCCAGAAAATGCAGCTGGGAACAATGCTGACAGCCCACATTAAGATTAGCGTTTGGAAAAACAAATCCTCACGCATCTCTAAAGCTGTGTGTTCTAAATCCGTAAATGCTCGCCATAAATACTTGGCTTGTCAATGACGGAAGTCCCGTATAGACTGAGCCAGCTTTCATTAGTGTGTTAGAACAGAGCTTCATATCAAGCTATAGCTATATATTATAACTATATAGTATAATATAGTTAGCTATATTATACCAAATAAAACTAAAACCATGGTTATTGTAGAAGGTGCACAATCATACAGTCCCCCGAGTCTAGCAACGCTAAGGCTAGCCTTGCACCAAATGATTTTCAAGACACTCCACAGTCACAGTCATATTTCCAAACTTGAATTAAAATCATGAATCATCAAGAGTCTTGCTGGAGTTCTGTCACAATTGTGTCATTTCACTTTCATTGTCAGTTTGGTGTGAGGAGGCAATGATACAAAGCTCTGAGAACATAATTCTGACTAAATGAAATGATTATAGTGTAATCATATAGCAGCTCCATGAAATATCCATACATTTTGTATTCTCTAATAGCATGATGATCATCTGAACGGAATCTAGCAGTACTGGGACTGTGGTAGCCTAGCGGTGAAGGTACTGGACTCTGGACATGACTGATGGTCCAGGGTTCAAATCCCACCTGTGCCAAAGCTGCCACAGTTGGTACCTTAAGGAAGACTGGGATCTTGCTTGATCACTACCTGCAACTAGATTCCTCAGATTCTGCATTCTTATCATTAATTATCAAGTAGTTATGTCATCTCACTTTGTAGAAAACAAATTGTATTGAATTTCTTGCTTCATTATGAAACTATAAACATTTCATTTGTGAACATTAGAACAGTTGGCTATATTACTGAAAAGAAAAAGGTGATATAAACAGACACACTTCATTAGTGCAAGTTCAACATCAAACCCGCGCAGACATGAGAACATGCAAAATCCACACAGAAAGGACCCAGTCTGTTGCATACTGCTCACAAAAATAAAATCACGAAAACATATGCCCTAATTTTATACTGTATATGTCACCTTGATCGACCAGTCTGTCAGATGTCGCTGTCACACCATTAATGTTTTAGCCATTAATTTTAACACCACCCCACTAGACAGGCCATCACATGCTTGAAGCAATGCCAATTTAGAGTGACTGAATTACCTAGAATCTTATCTTCATTCTTTTTGAGATTAGTTTGTGTTCTTTAGTTTTATTTCAAATGGCAACAAATACAGTTCATTTGTGGTAATATAGGGAGACATTTTCTTCTTCTTATTATTATTATTCTTATTCTTATTATTCATACTTACTCAAAAGAAAAATCTTTCACTAAAGGCCACAAATCACGTCCTAATCACGTGAGGTAATAGTTAAGTCCCATCCCGCAGGAATCCCTCAGGGATCACGTTGCCCGTGGGATTCCTGAAAAAATGTCAGTCTCTAATATATATATATATATATATATATATATATATATCTTCATCTTTGTAACTCTGTTTCAAAGTCCGTATCTGAGGTGTGCCAGGATGATATTAGATCAGTTTGATTTTCCTCTAACATCATACATAGAAAAAGATTTACCACCTCACACCAAATGACTAAATTGATGTTTTTGTCGACTGAAAAAACAATTTTAGTGTAAGTCCAGCAAAAACATAAAAAAAAGATGCGACATTGTGTCAGACATCAGTACTGTATTTTTAAAAAAACCCTTGACTCTTTTCAAAGTCTTCTAGTTTTGATCAACCTGTGTCTTTAAAGCATATAGTCAATATTTGATCCAAGATCTGTCATTTGTCTGAGAAAGCAAAAACTGTTTGAAATCTCTCCATCAACCAAACCCACCATTTTTGCTGCTCATGTTTTATTCTTTAGCCCAACGGTTCATACCATGAAGGCATAAGATTCAGAACCAGTGGCATTTTCAATAGAAAACTCTCGGATGAAGTTTTCTCAGATGTTCCTTCTTTAACTTATCTTCACACGGGAGCAAGTGTTCAATGAGAATTCACCAGCAACGGATGTCGTCGCGTTGGCTCAAAATGGAAATGGGGATCAGTTCGACTGCATGAATCATTTAGCCTTGCTCATAAAAAATGTAGAAAGAGACCCTTTTTTCCAAGATTTCACTTCTTATTGTACATTTAATACCGCAAAGGCTTCTGCATGTGAATGTAAAATGAAGTTCTTCTAGGTTTTAGCTGAACTGTCCCTGATTCTCCAGCTTTCATTTATGGAAGCAGTATACATTATACATTTGTACATTATACATTTGTATTCATTCATGAAATATGTTTTGTTGTTTTATCACTCCAAGGGAGGGAGTCTCCCATTACACAACCTTCAACCAAATCATGTCTAAGATGACAAAGGCGAAGTTCCGCAAGCATTGAATCTCTCAGCAGTGAACATTTTTTCAGTCCTTAAGGCTGCATAGGGTTTTAAGTTCAGTCACACTTCCAGAAGCTGAAACTATTTTACCCTTCAGAGAGACCCTTAGCCTTCAACTTCTATTGCAAGTCACATGGGACTATAGTGGTGCAGTGGATAAGAGCTAGGACTACTGACCAGAAGGCTGAGAGTTCAAGACCATCACTTGGTTTGAGCCAGGCACAAAGTGATATTGGTTTCACTCTCTGAGAAGACTAGAGGCAAAGCCAGACTTGAATTATTTACTATATATTTATGCAAAACAAACTAGAATTGCTCGTTCTGACAAAGACTACATAATTGCTACTGGCTTTGCTTAGTTTCTTTTAAAATGTCCGTTCAGAAAATGAAAAATGTGCAATTTCAAGTTTAAATTAAGTTTAAAATTTCCCTGCACTGATGTTTGAGCAAAACCCAAAGTCTAAATGTACTTTTGCAAAGATTTTTACATGTTATCATCTTTTTGTTACACTGTATAAATAAATGTGTTACATTTGTGTTTGTTTAAGAAAGTAAACAGAAAGGTAAATGTAAAACCTGCGATTAAACCCAGCACAGTTTCGCTCTAAGTGGTAGGTGCTACCCACCAAATCACCAAGCCACCCAGACAGAGATGCACACTGCTCACAAACATGAAATCACAAATATGTATGCCATAATTTTTGTGAGCAGTGTATACTGTATATGTCACCTTGATCGACCAGTCTGCCAGACATCGCTGGTCACACTGCAGTAGGGTTTTAGCCATTAATTTTAACAACACCCCGCTGGCTAGGAGGGCAGGCCATCACACCCTCGAAGTCATGCCAATTTAGAGTGACTGAACGACCTAAAACACATCTTTGGACTGTGGGAGGAAACCAGAGTAAAACCATTCAGACACAGGGAGGACATGCAGACTCCACACAGAAAGGACCCAGGCCGCTCCATCCTGGGACTGAACTTGGGACCTTCTTGCTGTAAGGATGCAGTTTTAAAACTTACTGTATATAACACACACACACACACACACACACACACACACACACACACATATGTGTGTGTAAATCTGTGTTTAACTTTTTGTTAATGCATTATTTTATGATTAATGAATTCAGCCTGAATACTAAGGATTGCAGGGTTTTTTTTTTATCAGTTTTACAAACCGTGCTTATGCTTAGATCAGTTTTGTTCAAAATGGTTCTTCAAAACCTTCTCAATTCAGTTTTATTTCACCTGTCAATATGGGATAAAGATGATAATAAAAACTTATATCATATTGAATATATTCTAATTATGCTCCAAGTTTTGAAAAACCCAAATGAAGCATTTAATCCTGGATAAAGGGTCGACTGGGTTACAAAATCCAGTTCCAAACATTCAGGATTTAACCGCTTGTTATCCAAAGAAAACAACAAATATATCTATTTTAATAAGAGGAGATTGCTTTAATCTCATCAGACACCTTTTGAAAAACTATCCCCAGAGGATTCATATGATGCCAAAGATGTTTTGACTAGAATGATTCACTGCCTCAATGCATTGATGGCCTTTAGAGAGGCCTAGACACCCTCCTTCAGACAGGTTCCTGAAACCACGAGCCACTTGGCTAATAGAGTAATCTTAAAGACATCCACTGTGATTTCATTTCTAGACCTCATTCCCTGAACGGACACAAAGAGAGTTAGCAGAGATGCCCATAGGAAAGCTCTGTCACTGTGCATTAACCTTCGCTAGTCAGGAGAGGTCCAATGTAATGCAGCCCCAGGTCCGCCGAGCAATGGAGACGCGTACGACAGAGAGCGGATGAGAATGAGTCAGCATGCTTAAGCTAACAAGAAAATTCAGTTCAGAGCAACTTTAGAACAGAGCACTGGGTAAGAAGATTTCCCTCTCTGAAGATCTCAGTACAAGGAACATGAAATCTCCACTGACAGCTTCTCAGGGCCATAAACATGCAGCTCATGATTGTTTTTTTTATTTGGGTTTTCTACACTTGAGGCAATTTAGCAGGTTGTTTTTAAGACATGACTTCTGTTACTAAATCTTAAAGGAATACATTTACAGTTCCATTTATGGCATTTAACTTTTTTTAACGGTCTTACAATTCAATCAATCATGGCTTAATGGTGGGCCTTGTTTATGGACTCAACTGTGCCAGCTTTTGGCAGAGGTGGGATTTGAACCCTGGACCATCAGGTGGGGAATCCAGTACCTTAACCGCTAGGCTGCGTGCACTCTATGTGCTATATATGAAAATCACGCTGCTTTTCAAAGTCTCCAAAATGGCACGACATTTGCAATATAATTATGTTAGGATTGGTTAAACATCTACTAAATTAAGCTGCCAGTACTTCTTTGCCTCTGTATTTCCTAGATGTTTGTTCAAATAAAGCATATTTGTGTATCCTATCAATGGGTGCACTCATTTTTGGCTTTACTGTACAGATCAGTAAGTGGGTTATTTTATTTACATTTAACATCTGCACATTGTGTTTAGACAAACTCTGACAAAGCCTCGCAAACCAACTGTGACGTTTGGTGACCCCATGAGGGAGCCTGGACACCAGGTTGAGGTACTTAGGCTTGAGGTGCTTAAGTGCTTGGTCTTAGGCTTTTCACCCTTTTCCCCTCCCAAAAAAGTGGTTTCTAAACTCTAAATGCTTGCCACTGTAGCTTAAAGAAGCTGCATTTTTTTTATTTTTGATTGCATTTTAACAAAGAGTTAGAGACGTAATTCTATATGCTCATGCTATATCTAAACCAATGCTGGCCTAAGACTTTTACACACTACAGTATGTTCTATGTGGAGGAGTTATTTATTATATTCAGAACATTAACCACACAATTTAGCAATTAGTGCTAAAACTTTTGCATAAGGCAGAACCGGAGCCTTCTACAGAGCTGAATTTGAGATTTAATGCCCTTGAAGATGACGAATAAAAGTAGAAAAAAAGAGGCAATTTTCGTATGTGACTCACCCCTCGACATGAGAGAAGCTTGCAGCTGAGGAACATCTGAGGTTATGAGAACAGATTAATGCGGAGAAGCTCCCGAACACTTCTTTTGATCTCCTGCCAGTTCCTGAACCACAAAATGAGACAGTAACGGGTGGATGAATAGACATGGCTGGATATTTGGCACCACAGTAGAACTGAAGGTACAGGAACAGAAGAAAACTAGAGAGAAGTCAAAAAGGTTGAGGGGAATGTGAAGCTGCGTAGGAGGAAGCACCGAGCGTCACGGCCAAGCGGATTCAAAGAATTCTGATTATTGTTACATCTCTAAATGCACCATTAACTTCAGTTTAATTGGCTTTGAGGAAATGGATGACCTGAATAAAGTATAAACATCGAATTACATAACATTTTAAAAACAGCCTGGCCTTCACATCCAGTGAGAATTAATCTCACAAAGTCTTTCCACTCTGAAAATCCGGGATGTTTGCCATACTCATATGGATTAGCTCAGAGCTTAAAGAATCTTCCTGTTGGGTGGTCCAGGGCAAAAGATGGGCACATCACTTTTTAATGGTTCTTTAAAAATAATAACACATCAGATAAACACTAGACTATACTAAACCTGCAGACTGAAACCAAACACGACTGCAGCTGCAGGTAGGCTTACCGGTTATGAAGGAATCTTGGCCACACTTCTGTGCAGAATTTATTTAATTCAATCATTACCTGTGACATCATGAGCTGTGACCTAAGTCGAGCCGAGCCACGCCTGCACTTTCTTAGATGTCGTTCTGGGTTTGTCTTATACGACAAGATACAGAAGAGCTCAGTGGAATTTGGCAGGTCAACCACTTGCATTTAAATTTAGCACTGCTCCAGGTTTTCTTCATTTAGAGATCATTTGGAACATCTCACACTCCATCCATCCATCCATCCATTATCTTTTGTTTAATCCACACGGGGTCGTGGGTCAGCCAGTGCCCAACTGGCAACTCTTTGCGCAAGGGCAGGAACAACCCTAGATGTATTTTTATAGAGCTTTTTCCAAAGGGCCATTGTTTTACAGAAGCTTTACAAATATTTCAGCCCAAAAATGTAACTGAGAATAGGAGGACAGTGGAAAGGAAAAACTGTTCAAAATGTTATAATAAAGAAACATTGGTAGGACCAAGACTCAAAAAGTGACCAAACCTCCTTGGGTGGCTTAGATGTAATTATGAATTAAACGATGTAATGTAATTTATAGGTTTGTAACAATTACATAAATATGTAAATAAACAGAAACTACTGTGAATATAAAAAAGAGTGAACGTATCTACTAAATGTATAATATATAGACTGTACTAAATTAAATATAAACTGTAATATGAAGATTATAATAAAATAGAGAATATAAAATAAATAGTATATGTGAATAAAGTTACTGTGAAATCCAATCTCATCTTATCTAATCTAGCAGAAAAGAACAGTTTAAGTGGAGCTGGAACTGGTGCACATCTTCCTATGTGAACTGGAACTGCTACTGGAAGAGAAGTTAGGAGAATAAGATTATACACTGTGGAGTCCAGGGTTTTGTGACCTTTTTCAAAATGATGGATATTTCAATAACGTTCTCAGCTCGAATCCAACTTGTATTCTTTGATTCAGCTTTTACATGCTGCTGGTTAAGAATTGAACTACTTCACATTTCTGCTGTTGGATTTTTACAGAGTGATTAGCAGTAATCAACATGGTGCACACACTTTTGTCGATCATCATTGTGATTACTCTTGATTCCTCAATTAAATCATTTAGCAGGCTCTCTTATTCAGAGCAATTTGTAGCTGATAATCTTACAATCCAAGCAGTTATGGGTTAAGGGCCTTGCTCAAGGACCCAACAGGGGCATTTAAACCCTCATCCACAATCAAGTACCTTAACCAGAGTCCTGGACTTTCCACTGATTATTACTGAATATTATTATAGATAATGACCTGATTATTTGAGTTGAAAGCAAATGTACTTCTTAAAGGAAGACATTTCACCTCTCATCTGAAAGGTTCCTTTAGCCCAAAAGATTATGGGGAGTCCCAGGAATTTAATCTCTAGTGGGGATGATGGTTCTCTTGAGAGTCACTCACCTTGCTTTCACACAAACCGTTATGATTACAGGGGCCACGGTGTAAGGAGCAAGTATTTCGGTTCGCCAAGAAAGTTTAGTACAAAGAGAAAACAAGCAAAATACACCTTATAGAAACCATAATGTACCCACAAAATAGAAAGTCAGAGGTTCTGTCCTTGAGAGCAACCCCACACCCATACTATACTATACTATACTATACTATACTATACTATACTATACTATACTGGTTAGCTAAAGTCATATTTTATCATTTCTTTCCATGCCATGTCCCTTTTTGCTCTGCTGTAATAAAACTGTGATAAAACATCTAAAAGACGTTCTGCCCAAACTGCTCTTTATTTAATTCCACATTTGGAATTTTCCCCTGAGTTTTGCTTCATGTTTCACCATCTCGTAGCAGCAGTCACACTAAGATTTAAATCCAAAATGACTAACAGTGCCAAAAATGCTTAGTTAAAAAATTTTGTTCCAGTGGCAGTAAATCTACCACCACAGAGTTTGTTACATCATGTTCACCAAGACTGCTAAGCTTAAATGCTTAAATCCAGTTGCAAGTTTTATGATCAAGACCGGTAGAGCCGAGTAATCGTAGTCAAGTTTGGGTAAAGCTTGAGACTCACTACTTAAAACAGTTTGATTTGGAACTTTGTGTGTAATGAGTTCTATCACTAGGGGATTTCATTTTTAAAATAGCCCATAATTTCTGTGATTA
>JAUZST010010470.1:0-12398 GCA_034779995.1 Parotocinclus haroldoi | reverse complement strand
ACACACACACTCACACACACACACACACACACACACACACACACACACACACACACACACACACACACACACACAAATACGTGCAGGACACCTTACAAACACCAATTAATGTAACACATATGTCAGAAGTTAACAAACAAGCATTTGAAATGTATAAACCAGCTCCTGATATCATCTGTTTGAAATCATTATTATTTTGTTTTTGTTTTTTTTATTAGCCCTACATGGCTCCCATTCCAACTTTTTTTGAAATGTGTTGCAGGCCTGAAATGCAAGAAAATTAAATGTTTTAACAAATGAAACAAAGTTGACCCGACACAACATGAAAAATCTTGACTTGAAAACTTGCATACTGTCTACAACTCAAAGGAAACAAGAGTGTTTTTAATACATTTTTTTTTCTCGTATCTTCCATACTGTAGTGTACAGGAGAGTATGGTTTGGAACAGAGCCTATGTTATTAAAGACTGGGATGATAATTGGTTCTTTTCTGAGCATTATACAGGTGTGTGTGTGAGACTGTGTGTACCTGAGCTTGATTTGAGTGCGTATTTCTCCATGGTGCAACTGGATCAACTCATTGTAGCAGGCCATCACATTGGAATTCTCAATATAGCGCTGCAAACACATACACGCACGCACACACAAACATATGTACACATACACAAACAGGCAGACAGACAGAACACACACTGAGTATTTACGATAGGCAGCTTCTACTACAGTTACTGTATTGTACAACAACTGTCAGCATGTGTCAGGAATAAAAGTTCTGATTATTGACAGTTAGTTAGATTTTAAAACAACATCAGTCAACTAACATGTTCCAACAAAGCTCAAATAATGTGTAGAGTCAAAACTGCAAAAGCGTCAGGAACAAAGACCGGACAGTTAATCCATATTTGAAGAAGAACTACATCAAAGGCATGGGATCAGTAAATGCGTGCTGATTTTACAGGATATTTCCTAAATCTCCCATAAAACATAACCCTCTGTCCTGATCACATTCCACGTTCATGGATGATGAAGCTACAGGGACAAACTGCTGTTGTTATTGTTCCAGAACCATTGAGTGTGTCTCAAAGGGATACTAGTGCTGGTTCGGTGCTAATGAACCACTGAATATCTCATAGAGGTGATAATAGATATTAGAATATTCAAATTCTGGAGTTGAGGAATCAATGCAGCTCTTAGAACCTGGAGAACGATACATGAACTCCGATTTGTTAATAATAAAATACAGTGGTACCTCGGTTCCTTACAACAGCCAACTCGAAAGGAAAACAGGAACTGAATCCTCCAGAACACAAGGCTGCACTTAGCTTAGCAGCTATGCTAGCACTAGATCTAGTTCACCAATAATGTGATTGTTTTGTTTTTACCTTTAACTTTCAGTCCATTACTTACTAAATTACATGAGATTTTTCAACACTTCATTATAAAATGAGCTTTATCTTAATGATTTTAGCCAACTGTATTTTAACGTAAATGTTAAAGTGAAATTGGCTTTGCTACCATCTAAGTACAGACTATATTACTCATCAGAAACTTATCAGGTTATTATACATTTAACGTATGATGGATTTGTCTGAACATATCACCATCGTAGGAAGCACCTGTAAAATAAAACTCCATGAATGCATATAATGTCTTATGTATTGTGGATTTTCTGCGAGTCTGGAAACATTTATTATTCCTGGGTACTCGCCTTTTTGGTACTCGACAAGCCTTCTGGAACTAATTAATGACAAGAACCACTGTAAATGCCTTATCAATTTGAACTACTACTACAATGACTACCAAAACCCACACACATACATATACACACATACACACACAAACATACACTTACCCTATTAAATCCAGCAGAAAGCAGAGGCATCACAGTGGCTTCTTCACGATCCGGCCTACAAAACCCACACCAAAACATCATCTTTTCACAAACAGCCCCCAACTTTCTACTAACATATAACATTTGTGTGTATATGTGAGTGTCCAACCTTTTCACAACAGCAACAATAACAGTGTTCTTAGCAGAACTGAGCCCTCGGATGGAGCTGCAAACACACACGTACAGTTCGCTGTTACAGATCAACGAGTTCCAGTTAGTTCAGAATCCAGAGATTCAAGTTCTAACTAGAACTAGGAAATATGACCACATCAGTCTTGTTCTGTTGTCTCTACACTGGTTAGCAGTGGGATTACTCACTGATTGCAAAATACTTCCTGTAAGTTCTAAAGCTATACATGGCCTGGGCCTACAGTATCTAAGTGAACACTTGGAGTCATACAATCCAGCCTGTATACTTCATTCTCAAGATTCAGTGCTCTTTATAGGTCCTAGATTTTAAAAAGTCACATTGGATGGATAGATATTATCATACATGCTGGGGTGCTGTCGTCTTGCCTCTTAAATGTGATCCTTGTCTCATGTGATCCATCTTGGCTGTTTTCTTCCCTTTCTATCTATGCCGTTACAGTTAGTGCTGTCAGAGTCTCATGCTACACTTGCACAAATGTTCTCTGTTAAAAGACTCTGTGTCTGTAACTACATATTCTGTATTTTTTCCTCCAAACTCTTCTTCCGGGATCAGTTCCAGATCACACATTAAGATATGCCTCCTGCACCAGTTGTACCCAAATGCACTACATAAAAGACTGAAACTGCTGGAGTATATGAACGCTCCTTGATCTTAAAAGTGCACATCCTGTAATTTCCCAGCCCTTGCAATGCCCCTGCAATTCAATTTGCCTGAATGCCATGCTTGGAGAGCCATAGGGCGTCTTGAAGCTGGTCAAACACAGACAACGGTGGCAACAGCATTTGGAACATCCCAAAGCGTGATTAGCAGACTGTGGAATCACTTTTAAGAGACTGGAACAGTACAAAGAAGACTAGGGCAGGGTCGCCCACCTACCACAACAAGATTTGATCACTACTTCACCTTATTGGAGCAGGCGCAGCAATGCAACAGTTGTGGGGACAGTTTTTTGCTGCCACTGGATGATGGATATGCACTCAGGTCATATGAAATTACCTCCATCGTGTTTGACTACATGCCCAGCAACCAATGGTATGCATTACGTTATCTGCAGAACACCGTAGAACTTGAAGAAAATGGACTGATGAGTCATGGTTCAGTTTGAAGCCTGACAATAATCGTGTCCTGATCTGGCATGAACGAGGAACACAGGAGAATCCACATTCCATGTGAGAAAGGGACTCCTTCAGTGGTGGTGGAATCGTGGTTTGGGCTGGCATCACCACTGGTGCCACACATATCATTATAAATGGCTCTCTGATCTGCTGCCAGATACCGAGATGAGGTCAGGCACTCTATACTGGTACCCTATGCCGAAGCATTTGGAAACCATTTACATTTCATGGATGATAATGCAATGCCCCACCGTTTGCATCTCATCAACAACATGCTTCAGGAGGCAGGAACCGAACGCATGGACTGGCCTTCATGTTCTCCAGACCTAAATCCCATTGGAAGTGCTTGGAAGGTGTCTGGCAAACCATCCAATGCTTCCCACAACACTTACTGAGCTGGAAGTTGCCCTGGAAAAGGAGTGACAGAGGATCCCACGAGATCTGCTAGACAATCTGATCCTATCCATTCCCCATCACTGTCAGTGTGTTTTGGAAATCTTGGGTGATCATACACTCTACTGACCAGTCAATGTGGGGTACTCTCATCCAGTTTAACATGATTCTGTTTACCCCCATGAATATGTAACTTCCTACTCAATGACAATTATTGAGTTTGATTCTCTTGCTCCATAAGGGTTACATACATACTCTACGTAAATGCCTAATTTTAAGAAGTGCAATATAAATAAATCTGACTTGGACTTAATATCAGGTGGTCCTTTTCTGCTGATTAAAGGTGTTGCTGACACTTTATACCTCCATTACCCGCCACCCTACAGAGCAAGGAAGAGTCAGTGTACCGGCAGAGCTGCTCAGCGTTGAAGTATCTGGAATGTCTGTGGTCAATGATGATGATGTCATGGTGTTTCTCCATGAAGCAGTGCACGGCAGCATCAGGAGTCCGGACCATGTTCAGCCTGAAATTGGCCTTCTCACACGCACTGCTGAACCCACTGCTCTGATTGTCTTCCCTACCAAACACCAACAGTACCTGCATACACACAACATGCACGTTACACACTGATGATCCAAGGCATTATGATCTGGTCCGTAGCCATGTTTAGCTCAGTGATGTATTACGTCCTTGTTTTTTCAAGCAGAACATCACCCAGGGCATCAAACTACCGTCTTCTTCCTACAGTGTACGATCACTTCCCCTGGTAAATGGTGCACACACACCAGACTGTCTAGATGACCACTGTAGGTGCTCTTGATGTTGGATAGCTCTTACCACTCTCAGATTAGGAAGTCTCATAGTCAGCACGGCACTGCACTGTCTTGTGGTTGTCAAATATTCCTCTCATAGCCAGCATTAAACATTTCTGTGACTCGTACCATGGCAGTTTGTCTTGAGGTTCTGGATGGGATTTGTGGTGACAGTACATTTGTTGGTACTGTCACCACAAGCGCTGTTGTTTCAGATATACTCTTTTTAATTAGTCTAGCAATATAAAAAATTCCCTTGATAGAATGGCTCAGGCTTTTACTCCTGAACATTTCTCCTACACGTCAACTACGAGAACCATCTGTTCATCCTACCATTGAATAGAGCTTTTAAACTCTTTATTATCTGAACCAGATAATCAAGATTATTTTGTATTTGGTCTGTGCATGGTTTTAATGTTTTTGCTGTTTTGCATATACATAAGCAATATGGAAACTGTAGTGACGTAATGACCTCATAAAGCCAGTGATACATGTACAGTACACGTATATACTGCACCTTATATACTGTACATGTGTTACATATATAAACATATATGGCATAGAAGTTGTATGTTTAGTTTGTATAGATAGAATGCATTCACAATGGTGTTATTGTACTCTATATATTATTTATTTGTTATATTGTATTTATGTCCTCTTTCATTATTCACGCATATCTGATTTAGTACATCATAAAGCTCACCCAAGGAGGTTGGGTCCCTCTTTGAGTCATGGTCCTCCCAAGTTTTCTTCCATAGTTAGGGAGTTTTTCCTTGACACTTGACACTCCAGGGCCTATTTGTAAAGCTGCCTTGAGAAAATGCTCAGTTTTAAGAAGTGCTATATATTTGAATTATGTGCATGGTGTTTTATTGTTTTGGCTGTTTTGCGTTTATATAATGCATTTGGAAAGTCTTCAGACCCTGCCACTTTTTTCAGATTTTGTTATGGTAAGGTCTTGTGCTAAAATAAAAAAAGTCTGTACTCGATGTCACATAATGAGAAATGAAAAACAGAGTTTTATTCAAATTTATTAAAAAGGAAAACTAAAATTTCACATGCACTTGCGTATTTAGACACTTGGGTGCTGGAGTCCCAGTTCCCTTAATCACACATTTCTAAACCTTGACTGGAGTCCACCTTTGACAAATTCAGTCGATTGGACATGGAGGAACTGGATTAACATCAGAGGATTGTGCTTATTACCTGAATTTGATCTTCATATAACTTCATTGGTCCAAACTGCACCTCAGTCAGTGAGCTCTGAAACACACACACACACACACACACACACACACACACACACACACACACACACACACACACACACACACACACACACAGAGTTATTAGTATATCAATTTTCCTTGCCGGTTTTGACAATTCTGACTTCATTTGGTGCAGCCTATAAATATTTTAGTAAAACATCAAACTGAGCAGTTAGTGATACCCAGGTGCTTTAAAAATGTTTACAACGTGTTCATATAAACAAATGACTTAAAATAAATTCAATGTTAATTTGTGATTTGTTAGAAATCAGAGATGAATCCCATAATTTCATTATCTTTAATTATGTGGCAATTCACCTATAGATCTATAGAACATAGAACAGTAGAGATCTACCGATCAATCAGCTGGTGACAGGAATCAGCAAGGTTTCAGGGTATCAGTCTCATATAACCGATTCTGTGCCGGTCACAGGGAGTGACACCCGCACTCCCACAATAGCAACAAAGCCACAAACTGTGATTGTTTATTAGACAGACCGGTGATGACACACGTTGATGACGGGTACGTGTAAATTTCAGTTGTGCTCCAAAGTGCACTAAAGAGTCTTTTCCTATGTAGCAAAATAGTAAGGAAGTAGTGACCTGGTGTTATTTTGGGTTACAGCCATGTCTAAAGCATTCTAGTTCTTCACAGTAAGTGAATGCTGTTCGCAGTATGCATGACAATAGTAAGGAGCAGAGGCAGAACTCAACACAAAAACACTCATAACAATAATAATCCATTTAAAAAAGCATCACCTTACTGCATATGTGGAATTTACCAAAGCTAAAGAAAACTCTGCTGAGAGGGCAGAGCCAGACATGAGCAAGCATCTGCTGCTATCTTTCTTTTTAATGGCAGAAATAGCCATTACAAGAAAAGTTAGACACAAACGATCTGTATGCTGTTATTTATCATGCTTGGAATCGACCATTCATATGTTTAAAAAATTACAAATCAGACTCGGTCATGAAAATTGCAATCAGTGCACCTCTACATAAAAGCTATAGAGAAAATAAAAATACATATCCATATAATAAACACATATTATTATTATTTTTTAAAATAGACAAATAACGAAAAAATTACTACTCTTTTTACTAGCACTATTAAAATATAATATAGTATATGTATATTTTGTTAACTTTCTAATTAATATTCATAAAACGCATTCCACTGTCGGTTATACCCTGTACGACTATGAATGTGACAAATAAACCTTGATTTGATTTGTTGGTATTATATAAGTTATATAAACCTCCTTAATGAACGCACCAAAAGTTCTGTTATACTGCAGCAAAATCTTTTATTTTAATTCATTTTAGCAACATACAGATTAAACTGTTTAGTATTAACCAGCAGAAGAAGCCACCATTTTTATTCGTACCTATAACATTATATCTGTTTTATGCAAACATAAAAAATATTAAACAGGCCGCTTAGGCTTACAACCAAATATATTACATATTACATTCCATAAATGAATAAATAAACTCAAAACGTCCAACAATGTAAACAAAGAAGCCGCTAGCATGGCTATAGGGACATACAAACAGTGAAGATCCACACTAAAACACTGACACATAACAATGAGCAATGTACTCATTTCGCTGTGACAGCGCCCCCAGCAGACACTGGAGAATGAGGATAAAAGGAGGAGCACTTGACGATGAAGGAGGGTGGGATTGGGGGGGTCGAGCACTCTCGAGAGTGTGGAAACACTCTCTGTGGAGCAAGTTCTCACCAGGAGCTCATCAGTAAACAATTCACACGAGAAACACACACACACACACATACATACACACACACATACACTCACAGAGGGGACACTGGGGCAAAACAAGTTATGTAACTTAAGCACTCAAACTCAGGGGTAACAGATCTGAGATCAGGCTCTGCAAGGTCCAGATCTATTTTGGTTTGAGTTTGTTGATTTTGCTTAAGTTAATAACCTGTTTAAAATGTCTGGTATAGTTTTTAACGCAGCATGTCCTGGTCATTGTTTAGACACACTAATCAAAACATACAGAAATTCTTGATTTAAAAAGATAAAGACTGCATTAAAAATACCACTGAAAACACACATAATGAAGACATGGCACTGCATTTCACATAATCCTATGGGCAGTAGGATTCAAAAATAAAAATAAAAGTAGGCCGAGCCAACCCCATAAAAGCACTGCCTCCAGAAGCCATCTATTTACATTTATGTCATTTAGCAGAAACACTTCTCCAGAGCAACTTACAACTTACAATGAATACAATCCAAGCAATTATGGGTTAAGGGCCTTGCTCAGGGACCCAATGGTGGCAGAGGTGGGATTTGAACCCTGGATCTTCCAGCACCTTAACCACTACACAACCACAATCCCACATATAGCTTTTTGAATATTTACTAATAATAATTAGTGATCTAATAATAATAGCTGCTCTGTGTGAGCGTTAAGAAAGTGCTTTTCATTCTGTTTATTAGTTCTTGACGTGATATTGGTGTTTTTAGTAAGGTGTTTTCTGTCGTAGTATAACAAACCCTCATCCTCTACTTCATCTACATCAGGGGTCCCCAACTCCCATACTCCGTTTCAAATCTGGATCACTAAAGGGTTTTGTCCGGAATATATTAGATATATAGACATTTCATTCATGCTGCAGCTGATTTGTGAACAGGCACAACCGGCAGCAATGTGGGTCCTTCAACGTGGGTTGCTAGGTTACAAGCTAAAGCTCTTGCTCACTGATGGTATAAATGACTTTGGTGGTGCACAAATGAGTGAGCAAAACAAGCTGGCTTTGTCAAAAATACGTAAAGTGGACTATGAAAATCACGTTTTTTAGAAGCAATGGACAGAAGCATACGCCTTTATTTTACCTGTGTCAGGTAATGAATCCAGTTCCTAAACTTTTAACCAAACTTTTTATTAGAGGTGAATGTTGAGTATGATTAGCAGTTAAAAGACAAATTCTGTATTGGTTATTAACTGTTAAAAAAATGAATTTAAAAAATCATGTTGTCGGGTGATTTAAAATGTTCGGACCCCAGATTGTTTGGATGACGCAGGTAGTGGACCTCTTGGTATTTTAGTTGAGGACACCTGATCTACATAATTCATCCTCTACATCATCTACTGTACATCATTTACTTCCTTACCAAGCATCTGCTCATAGCTACACCCACCAAATGTTATATCTTTATAACTTAACCTCCAACATCTACTGCTACAATCCTTCGATGCTGTGCTTTGTACTCCTTCATATCCACAGTCTCTGTGTGCTTCTATCTACAAATGGACCTATTTCCTATTCATCATCAGTTACCTTCTTCCTCAATAAACATATGTGTGTGTTTTACATCCTGAACTGTGTTTAAATAGGACACATTGTCCTACAGTCGCCACACTGTCCTCCTTACAGTCCTTTATCTGGTCCTTCGAGCCAGGTAGTGAATACCACTGGATGGACCAATGGATGTGAACTCAACCCCTGATGTCCCTCCGAAAATAGTAAGGAGACCTCCTCCACACATGCAGCAATAAAACTGGACTCCTCCAATCTCAGCAACCACAGAACAAACCTTAACAATTACAGTGTCCACCAGCTGCTATATCTTCCAGTACTCCTTACCACACAAACCCTATAAGTGATTTAATGCAAACCTAGTTCTCGTCCTCAGATACAATGCTACAGCAAATGTTGAAAGAAATGCTCAACTTGAAAGCAAGTGTGACACCTCATTCTAAAAATTACTTAGGTTCTTCCAGCACCTATTATGGCTACGATTCCGACACCACAGACGTACAACAATATCATAACTGGCAAAGACCTTACAGCTACATGAAACTTCATGTGCAGATAAACAAATGTTTCGGCTCCAGCCACTGTGGATCTGTCTCAAAATATCTCATGTTTTAACCAGCAGGCTTCCCTGCCTACCTCACTGCCTTCCCTACCCAAATTGCAAGGTCCTCTGCCCACTTCCTAGCCCAGATCTGTCTTACCTCTGTGACCAATTTAAATAACTCCTGCCTCCACCTGCCTCAATGTCTAGCCAGTAAAATCCTCAGCCTTCTTCCTGGCCCAGCCTCCAGGGTTATTCATTTCAGCCCACACTTCTGATAAACATACAAAGGCCTCCAACTCAGTAGGCTCTAATGCCTAGTCACCAAACCTTCCTGTCCCAACCTGCACCCCTACCTAGTACACTCACACAAGTACCTACAGTGCCACAATTTGGTCGCTACTATGGGTCTTGAAGTTAAACCTGAATTTAATCTCAGATTGAAGTCAGGTAAGGAAGGAGTCACTACACAAGTTGGGCATATATATGAGGGACTGGTGGTTGTATTAGCGTTAATTTGAATTGGATAAAGAATAGGATGACACAAGATGCCAATTAGTGAATGGCTGACTACAGTATCCGGGGTCAAACTAGCCAAACTGATTCAAACTAACCATACAAATATACCACAACTTCTTGTGATCTGACTCGAATGCTGAACAAACCTGGATTAAATCTGAAACATGCCGCTAGAAAACCTATGTAGCTAACCGCCTAACAGAAATCTTAGAGACTACAGATCCAGATGACTGACATTATGTGGAAACTGCAAAAAAGCCAGCTGAAAATACAACCAGAGGCCTTACACTGTCATTACTATCGTCATCCCGTAGATGGAAACACGGTCATGAATCCTAGCCAAGCATGCCTTCTCTTTATAATACTATTACAAACATCAGTAAAATGGAACTAAAAAAACAGTTTTGTGGTCACATACAATCAGATGTGTCTATTCTATTTCCAGAAAGGTCTATTTTTTCCAGACCAAGAGAAACACTCCAGTTGGTTAGTTACCAATCTCTATCCTCCACCATGGCATATATAACTAGACAAAGAGCAGAACTATTACTACATACCCAAGCAAAAATAAGACCAATTCTTGAGAGATGCAGGCTCTGAAGACAAAATCACAATCAGCTTCTTGGCTTGCCACCAGAATATGATCTGCATTCCGGACTGATCAGAGTTGGTGGAAGACTGGAAGCCCAAAATCAAATCCATTTGTCCAATAGTACTGGGTCGGAGCCATCCAACCACCAGACTAATAAAAAAAAACTCAGATGAAACTCTATGGCACTATGGTCCATAGAGAGTTTTTGCCGTGATATGGAGGAGGTTCTGGACTTCACAAGGTCATAAGAAAACACCAGCATGTCCAGTGTAGTGCCCAGTGTACTGTGTCTAGTGCAGAAAATGGCGAGCAAAACCCCACTGACACCTCAAATTGCCAAACTCAATCAATCCCACTTTCACTTGTAGCTCACTTTCTGGTCCACAAGAATACTCAAACCCTACTCTAAACTAACAGCTTCCACATTACGCCGCTTCATCGCTCACTGAGGTCACCCAAACGAACTCTGGTCCAGCCAAGGTACAAACTTCAAAGGAAGAAGCAGAGAGCTAGGTCTCGTCAACCCTCAGCCCACCACTAAAAGACCAATTAGCAAAACAGATTACATTACAAATTACATTCGATTTCAATCCACCACATGCTCCTCACTTCTCAGAAATTTGAGAGAGAGAAGTGAGGTCCATAAAAACAACATTGTGTCACACTGAACAATCAAGCAGTCCAAGAGGAAGTGCTACAAACAGTCCTAGCTGAGATTGAGAGCAAGGTCAACTCAAAACCTCTGGGTTACGTATCCTCTGGCATTGCAGATCCAGGGAAATACTAAACCACAGTCTTAACCAAACTCATCTGTTTTAGTGTAACAAACCCTCCATTCTCTACACACTCTACATCTACATCTACATCCACTACTCTACCAACCATCTGCTCATATTCAAACTTCCCAGCTACACCCACCAAATGTTATATCTTTCAATCAAGCAACCAATGCTTAACCTTTAACATCTACTGCTACATTCCTTTGATACAGTGCTTTGTACTCCTTCATATCCACAGCATCTGTGTGCTTCTATCTACAAGTGAACTTAATTCCTATCCATCATCAGTTACCTTCTTCCTCAATAAGCAACTGTGTGTTTGTTTTACATCCTGAACTGTGTTTTAATCTGACACACTGTGGCATTCCTCACTCTCGCCCCAGTCCTGTCCTACAGTCGCCACGCTGTCCTCCTTACAGTCCTTTTACACTGACTCTCGATATTTCAACTTCATGATGGGGCTCTGATAATACACAAATACACATTCAGCAGGAGGTGTAGTTTAGAATTTCTATTTTTTTTTTGTTTTACATGTACAGCATTCAACAGGGACACTCTTATCCACCGCGACTAGACATTAGCTCATGCTAGTACAAACAAGCAATAACCCAAGGATACAGCCAACTAATAATTACATACATATATACAATTATATTAAATATGTAAGTACACTTTTCCCAGGCAAACAATATCTATTATGATACTCTCTCACACTTTCCAATGCTAAATGAGGAAATCGACAGCGTATGTTGCCACTGATGTGGCAAGAGCAATAAACTTTGGGAACTGTAGTCAGGTCAAAAGCCTTGGTCACACGACATTAATTTTTGCTTTTTACTTATTCATTAAATAAATTATTCAATAAATTGCTTTTAGGATTATTGACAACACTGTGAATTATATTACTGTGCAATATCTATAGGTATTAAGGGACTGACACTTTCCTGGTTTAAATCCTATCTGACCAACCAGTACCAGTTTGTTTTTGTAAATAATCAACGCTCTAAGCTCTCTAAAGTAAAGTACGGTGTCCCTCAGGGG